>SJXQ01004063.1:0-14714 GCA_006408695.1 Aepyceros melampus | reverse complement strand
TGCGGGGGAGGGAACGACAGTGACTTGCAGAGTTTGCAGCAAAGCAAGGGGTGGGGGTGGGGGGATAGGCTGTGTTTAGGGAGGGGAGGCGCCAGCTCCCTGAGCAGATAGGGACAGTGAGCAGGCACACATGCCTGGCTGCCCTGAGAAGCTCAGAGATGGCACAGATGTAGAATGGGTGGGGCAGCGTGAAAGTCCTCTCCAGGCCTCATCTCCATGGCTCTGGGCACTTCAGGTGGGCAGGAATCACTCCTCCCGAGTTGCTCCCCACACCTGCCCTCCAAAAAAGAAGCTCTTGGGGTGAATCTCCGCCCCCCACCCTGCCCTGCTCACCTAAGACGGTCAGGGTGGTGATCTCGATGTTTCTCTTGCGCCCCTTCAGAATCCACTTGTACTGCCCTGTCTGGCTGACCTGGGCTTTTTCAGTTACTAGGTGTGCCTCGCCCTCTCGAATCCAGAGCTGCCATCCATCCTGACTGAAGTTTCCTGGGGCCTTTACACTGAAGATGAGCTGCCAGGGTGCTGTGAGGTTTGTTTTTAGGAAGATCTCGATGTAGGAGAAGGCATTGGAGATGCTGCAGCTCATCGTGGCTGGCTTGCCCCTCAACACAGAAACCACACCCTTGGTGCAGTTGGGGTTGTCCCAGACTGTGGAGGGGGAAAGTCACACGTGTGGGTCATGGCTGGACCTCAGGACATCCACTGCCTGCCCTTCCTGGGGTCACTGGCACTACCTGGAGCCTGGGCCCCTCCTGGCCTGATCTAGGTCTCTCCTCCCACATCCATCTCTCCCCTGCTGCATTCCCTTCCACCCCACTCCACCCCACCCCACCCGAGCCCCACCGCCGGCAGAGTTGGGACCATGTAACTTACTTCCACTCTCAGCACTCCTGAAGGTGGCCAACAACAAGAGGACCCAGAGCATCCTGGGAGCGAGGAGAGGGGATGCTGAGGTCAGCATGGCCAGCGGGACGTGGATGAGTTTTAAGGGGTCCCTTGTCCTCTTTACTAGTTTCTGGGACACTCCCTGGAGGAAGGAAAGCTGACGAGTCAGAGTTCCCTGAGGCTCCTTCGGAAGCCAGTGAGAGGGGCTGCACCCTGGCCAGGGTGGGTGAGGGACCCCAAGCTCCTTCCTGACCCAACTGTGTCATGACCCTTCTCACATCTTTATAACATGTGCAGTGGGACCAGTGTCAGACAGATGAGGAACACAGATGAGACAGGAAACAGGTCCCTGGGAGACAAGTCCCATTATATTGCTGGGGTTATCTTGAATTTTATATAAAACACGCAAAATGCCTGGAGCCATGTGTTCTGTAGAGACGGGTCATGACACACAGAATCTCGTGTGACCACTTGAACCTGACACCAGCCCGAGACCACCTTGGATGCCCCCAGCCTCTTCCGCTCTTGCTTTCTGAGGATTGGCATTTGGGGAGACTTGGTCCACTCTCCAGATTTGCTTTTATCAACAAAAAGTTTCTTCCTGTGGAACTGGTGAATTACAGTCCAGAAAGCTGAACTTTCACTTCCTCTGAAACAAATGCTCATCTCAGGCGTTGGCATCCACTAAAACTGACATTTGGGCTTCATTGAACCCTGAACCCAGGGTTCAATCCCTGGGTCAGGGAGATCCTCTGGAGTAGGGAAGTGGCAACCAACTCCAGGAGTCTTTCCCGGGAAATTCTATGGACAGACTCAGACATGACTGAGCGACTAACACTTTCACTTTCCATAATGACATGTAGCTACCATTAGGTGTTACACAGTGGATGATGAATTTGAGCAAACACAGGAAAGAGTGCAGGACAGAGGAGCCTGGTGGGTTACAATCCATGGGGTTACAAAGAATGGGATGTGACTCAGCAACTGAACAACAACAAAAAGTAGCTTCATTGCCCCAAAAATCATCTGTGTTCCATCCATTCATCCATCTTTCGCCCCAACCCCTGACAACCATTGATCTTTTTACTGTGTCCAGAGTTTCACCTTTTTCAGAATGTCATGGAGTTGGTACCCTTTGGTTTTAAATTCTGTGTCTCTGTTCCACTTTGTGGGGAACTGGGTAGAAAGGCCAGGAGCAAAGGAAATTATGGGTGGAATCGCTTCCAGAAGCTGGGGGCCATTGGTGACCAGCTCCAGTCCTGACTCCAGCAGACTCTGGGTCAAACAAGGAGAATGAATGGCGAGGGACAGTCTCAGACCCAGATCCCTGGGACTGCTGCTGTTGGCTCCCGCATCTCTTGATTTTCTAAACTTGCTTCTATTCCTAATTTACCGTCAGAAGGACAGCCTTCTTTTCTCACATAAGTACACATTTGTAGTTGAGGAGGAAAGAAGTCACCTGAGAGATATGTGTTCTGTGCACACACACGGATGTGATTTTACATACGTGGAGTCAGGTTAGACAGCCCACTCCTGTCTCTCTCTTCTCACCTCTGTACTATACGTACCAGGGTGAATGTTTTTGTTCTTTTGTCGCTCAACCGTGTCTGATTCTCTGCAACCCCATGTACTGCACCCCACCAGGCTCCTCTGTCCATGGGATTTCCCTTCCAAGAATATTGGAGTGGGTTGCCATTGCCTTCTCTAGGGCATCTTTGCGACTCATGGATCAAACTTGCCTCTCCTGCATTGGCAGGCACTTTCTTTCCCCTGATCCATCAGGGAAGGGTGAAAGGTGGCCCCAAAACACACGTCTACCCAGGATCTGTAAAGGTGACCTTCCTTGGAAATAGAGCCTTTGCAGCCATAAATAAAGAGGAAGTCGTATTAGGGCAGTGTGGGCCCCAATGTGATGTGCCTGGCTTTCTTGTAAGAAGAGAGAAGTTTGTCAGAAACAGACAAGGGAGAGGCCCAGAGGTGCCAGAGGCACAGACTGGAGGGATGTGGCCACAAGCCAAGGGATTCCAGAGCCACCCGAAGCTGGAAGAGACAAGGAAGGATATTTCCCTGCAGCCGTGCTGACACTCTGATTTTGGATTTCCGGCCTCCAACCTGGAAGAAGGCAAACTTGGTTTTTTTGATCCCTTGTTTGTGGTCCTTGGTCACGGCTGCCCCAGGACACTCCCACTGGCCCCCCTCTTTCCCCAGACCTCAGCTTTCCCCTCACTGGAATAATCAGGCACAAACCACAGACACTGGCAGGAGTATTCTGGGGTCCTGTTCTGTCCATTTCTCTGTCTGGCTCTCACTTTGTAGTGTGTGCTGGTGAGGTCTGCCTCCCTGGATCCTGAAAGCCTGACTTCAGTGGTTGCAAGGATTCCCTTTGTCTTAGCTTGTGAGTAGCCCGGTCTCCTTGGCTTCTAGCTCCACCTCTTCCTGGTGACACTTGGTACTGTGGAGGGCTGACCAGCTGACCTGGGATGGAGGAGCTGGACTGGGATGCAAGGACTCGTCTGAGGATGGACGAGCTGGACTGAGGCTGGAGGAGCTGGACTGGGGATGGAGGGGCTGGTCTGAGGTTGGAAGAGCTGGACTGAGGGTGGAGAAGCTGGACTGAGGGTGGAGGAGCTGGTTAGGGATGGAGGAGCTGGACTAGGGATGGGAGGAGCTCCCCGTGTCCTCAGGCACCTTTGCCACCCTTATAGGTCTGGGGTTCCACTGTTGTCTTATTTTTAAACATAGGTATGTGTTAGTCACTCAGTCATGTCCGACTCTGTCCGACCCCATGGACTGCAGCCCACCAGGCTCCTCCGTCCATGGGATTTTCCAGGAAAGATTACTGGAGTGGGTTGCCATTGCCTTTGTTGGGCAATCATAAGTTCCTCCAGGCCAGGGGGGCTGAGTCTGTAAACCGTGGCGGCTCACACGGGCCATCAGTACCTGCCAGCCCATCAGCTAGGCTACTTCTCACTCTCTTTCACAAGGCACTTCCTCTGAGAACCCTCCCCATTCTTACACCTGCTAGTTGCACCCTCGGGGGCGGGTGGGGCCCTGTACCTCCCCACCACCTTCACTATTTAGTCCCAGGGGATGAGGGCCTCCCAGGGGCTCTGGCTCCCCAGGCACTGGGAGTGGAAATTGGCTTTCAAATTGCAGATCATTCACCAGTAGTGGGTGGTGAATTGAATTTAGAGATTGATGCTGCAGCTTAATCAAAAATGAATGGAGAACATAAAAAGAAGCAGTGGAGTGCCCCTCTCCACATTTCTCTCTGTTTTAATGAGTGTTTGTGAGTGAATGGGCTGATTGTACGTGTGTGTCCCTTGTGAGTGCACACAAGTGGTTTGTGCATGAAAGGGAGTGTGTGTGCACAAGTATGAGAGTCGCAGTGTTGGCCTGGACGTGAAAGTGTTTCACGCCAGATGTGGTCCGGGTCAGCAGGGGTTTTGTGCATATGGGTGGATGTCCGGGAGCTCGAGATGCCAACTCTCTGCCCCTCCAGAAAGGGGCAGATTCCAGCCTGGAGGTGCCCCGCAGAGACACAGTTCCCCACCAGGTCGGGAAGCCTTTGTCTTTCCCCTCCTTCAGCAGAGATGCAGAGCTCAGAGTGCAGAGCCTGCAAGCTCAGGGTTCCATCTCCATCAACCCAGCCCCTATTTGAGGGCGATGCTACCCCAGGAGCCCCGGCCACCACCCCTCCAGCTCTCACCTGAGACCTGGGAACCGGCTCCTCCACGCCTGCAGCTGCAGCCTGTCTGGGCGCAGGTCTGAGCGGCTGCATTAAACCCGAATGATGATTCCAGGGCGGAGCCAGGAAAGCAGGAGGCGGGAAGGATTCAGATCCATGCACCTGAGGTCTGATACCCAGGTCCTGTATTCAGGAAGGAAACCTCAAGTTATGGGAAGTCACTTGAGTTTCCCATAAAAGCAGAGACATTACTTTGCCAAGAAAGTTCTGACTAGTCACGCAATGGTTTTTCCAGTAGTCATGTATGAATGTGAGAGTTGGACTATAAAGAAAGCTGAGTGCAAAAGAATTGATGCTTTTGAACTGTGGTGTTGGAGAAGACTCTTGAAAGTCCCTTGGACTGCAAGGAGATCCAACCAGTCCATCCTAAAGATCCAACCCGTCCATCCTAAAGGAGATCCGTCCTGGGTGTTCATTGGAGGGACTGATGTGGAAGCTGAAACTCCAACACCTTGGCCACCTGATGTGGAAAGCTGACTCATTTAAAAGACCCAGATGCTGGGAACGATTGAGGGCAGAAGGAGAAGGGGACCACAGACGATGAGATGCTTGGATGGCCTCACTGACACAATGGACATGGGTTTGGGTGGACTCTGGGACTTGGTGACGGACAGGGGGCCTGGCGTACTGTGGTTCATGGGATCGCAAAGAGTCAGACACGACTGAGCGACTGAACTGAACTGAACTGAACTTGAGTTTCAGGAACTGCCCTGACTTCAGGGGAAAAGATGAGTTTCTTGATAGTGAATTCCTTATTTTATTTTTATTAGACACAGGACATTAGATGATCATTCTAAAGAAAATGGTAGGTGGCAATTTTTCAGGAGAGCCAGTTTCTGGAGTTCTCCACCTTCAAGCTCTATCTGAACAGATCGGATTGTTCAGGAGTGAACAATCGGATTGAATTGTGTGATCTCAATTCCTCAACTAAGGATTGGACCCAGGCCATGGCAGTGAAAGTGCAAAATCCATACAGTTAGAGTACCAGGGAACATCTGTGCTTTAGAAATTTTTAAGTTTTGAAATGTAAGACTAAAATTCTTGACCCAGTAAAATTTCTCTTCCTGATGGAGTCACCCAGAAGCATGATGTTTGCTTTCTGAAATGGCTGCATTCCTCCAACATCGGGTTATTTTGTCCCAAGCTGCCCCAGCCTTCAGTGCTCTTGGGATTTATATGTCTTTACACTTCATTTTTTGAAAGAATGACATTTTCAGTATTAATCCTTCCTCAACCAACACCCAGATATGTGTTTCCCTTTATCTGAACGTTCTTTTATTTTCTTCAAAATAGGATAACATTTTACTTACGGAAGTGCTTATTAACCGGGGTGCTTGTTGCTGCTTCAGGGAAGGTGAGGTAGGTGTGGCTCTGGCCCCGCCCCCACCGTGCATTGAGTAACTGGGTCATGAGGGTGTAACTCCTGCAGTGGCCCCTCAGAGTCAGGAAGGAGGTGGGCTGGGCCAGTCTGCCTGAGCCACGTGGCCCCCACAGCTCCCTGCAGGGTCCCTGATGCTTCCGGGATGCCTAGACCCTGGTGCGCAGACCACCGCCAACTGGATGCTCCCTTCTCCTCTCTCGGGAGGAGCCCTGTCAGTGTAGCTTGAGGTCACCTTGCTGATGGGGCAACAGGAATGGGATTCAGTGGCCACAGTAGCCAGGAGAAGGCAGCTCTGCCTGGAAGGGGACGGGCTCACTAGGTGATTTAAAGATGAGAGCACTGTTTCCCCCTGATCATGACAACGTGTTCATTGCCCAGCATTTAAAAAAGCTGTTGTTGTTGGCTTGCTAAGTTGTGTCTAACTTTGTGACCCCATGGGCAGCAGCATGCCAGGCTCCCCGTCCTTCACTGTCTCCCAGAGTTTGCTCAGATGTGTGTCCATTGAGTCAGTGATGCCGTCCAACCAGCACATCCTCTGTTGCCTCCTCTTTTTCACTTCAGTCTTTCCCAGCATCAGGGTCTTTTCCAGGGAGTCAGCTCTTCCCATCAGGTGGCCAATGTATCGGAGCTTCAGCTCAGCATGAGTCCTTCCTGTGAATATTCAGGGTTGATTTCCTTTAGGATTGGCTGGTTTGATCTCCTTGCTGTCCAAGGGACTCTCAAGAGTCTTCTCCAGGAGTACCGTTCAAAAGCATCAATTCTTTTGCACTCAGCCTTTTTATGGTCCAACTCTCACATCTGTCCATGACTACTGAGAAAACCATAGCGTTCACTGTATGGAACTTTGTCAGCAAGTGATGTCTCTGCTTTTTAATATGCTGTCTAGGTTGGGCATAGCTGTCCTTCCTTCAGAAAGAAGCAACTGTCTTTTATTTTCACAGCTGCAGTCACCATCCACACCGATTTTGGAGCCCAAGAACAGAAAATCTGTCACTGCTTCCATTTTTTTCCCTTTCTTTGCTATGAAGTGATGGGTTCAGATGCTAAGATCTTAGTTTTATGAATATTGAGTTTTAAGCCAGCTTTTCCACTCTCCTCTTTCACCCTCATCAGGAGGCTCTTTAGTTCCTCTTCACTTTCTGCCATTTAGAGCAGTATCACCTGCATCTATGAGGCTGTTGGTATTTCTCCCAGCAGTCTTGATTCCAGCTTGTGCTTCATCCAGCCCGGCAATTTGCATGATGTACTCTGCATAGAAGTGAAGTAGAAGGTAAACAGAAGTAAGTCTCCTGGGATGGTATCCCTAGAGGAATCCCCTGGTGTGCTCACGAGTGCTGTGGCTTATGTACACGATGCACCGTGCAATGAGGGGCTTGGGGGCCCCATCCCTCTATGGCCCGGAGTGAGGCACCGCCTGCCCGCTTTCCTCAGTTAAACACCATCCTGCTACTGTCCCCCTGCCTCCTCACAGGCTTACCAGCCTGCGCTTCCCGCTGGTCCCCAAACAGCAAGTTCCACTTTGTTGTAGTGCCTCTGAGCTCACAGTGGGTGTCCTGCCCCTGGTGGGGCCCAGTCTGGTGTTTAACTTGGAAGACAAGTCCTGTGCAAGCGTGACCAGCTCCTTGGCATCAGCTGGGGGGTCGCAGGCAAGTCACCGGTGGGGCTGCCTGCATAGGAGCTGGGGATCCCGGATGTCAGTCCCTGGGCTGACTCAGACCTTCCTGGGGGATTGGCCTGGCTACTCTGGGCCCTGGGGGAGCACCCTCGGAAACTGCCAGGGTGCCAGATGCCTTGGGGTGTTCAAACCTGCTCCCCACAGAATCCTCACCTGCAAGATGGTAGGCCTCTCTAGCAAGGGAATTTTGGGGGTAGGATAAGTCCATTTTTGTGTTGGTTGGTTGATTTTGTGCTGTTATTTATTGATTTGTTTAAAGTACTCTGTTCTAACAATGTGCATTCTTTCCCATATCAACTCTTCTTTATTCAACAAACGTCTGTGGACGCCTGAGTGGGAACCAGTGCCAGGAAGGATGAGGCTTATGCCCCAATCCTGGGATGTCCCTGGACCAGCAGGCCCGGGAGGGACATGCAGTTACAAAAACATTCATAAAAGTTAGAGCCCTTCAAAGAGGCTTCCCTTTGTCCCACTGAGCCTGAGAGTGGCCCACACACCCCGGCTTCGGGGTCTCTCTTGCCCCAGTCACCCCGTGTGACCCCAGAGAAGGTGGTGGAGGAACCCTCACACACAGAGTCCGCTCTCTCCTTTCAACTTTCTGCCTCCATTCCCAGAATTCCCCGAGATCAGGACCCTTCTCTGGGAAGACTCTAACCCCAGCCCAACGAGAGAGCAGGCCAGGGCCTGGGATGTGGCTCTTTCAGATCCCGGGAGACATCCTCCCTCCGCGAGAGTTTCCGAGAGGCATCTCAGAAAGAGCGCTGTGGACAGAGGGAGACTCCTCAGCTGTTCCTGGGGGAGGCAGGAGCTGGGAAAGCCCTTCTTCAGGGGCTGCTTGATATGGTCGTCGAGGGGGAGGGCCCCTGGGGTCTGTCGTGTGCAGAGAGGGGCCCTCCTCCCAGAAGTGCCGCTGAGCCTGGAGGAGCCAGTGCTCCTGGGACCACCTGAGGGTCTGCGGGGAAGCAGAGGATCAGGTTGGGGGCCCTCCTGGCACAGGAGCTGCATCAGTTACTGGTTCCATACGCAGCTCCTGTGTGTGGACGTGTCTGGTGTGGACTGAGGGGCTGTGGTGAAGCCTGGCATGTCTGACAGTACTGTCGGGGCATCATGAGAACCAGGCAGCCTAAACCCCCAGCTGTGCAGACAGCATCCTCCCAATTTCCCTTTGAATGCATCCCTGCCTGCATGTTAAGGCGTTTCAGTGGCATCTGACTCTTTGGAACCCCCTGGAGTGCAGCCCACCAGGCTCCTCTGTCCACGGGATTTCCCAGGCAAGAATTCTGAAGTGGGTTGCCATGCGATCCTCCAGGAGATCTTCCCGATCCGGGGATCTAGCCTGCATGTGCTTATATCTCCTGAATTGGCAGGCAGGTTCTTCACCACTAGTACCACCTGGGAAGCCCCTTCCTTTTGAATCCATAGAAATATATACTTCCGGAAAAGCTAGACGAACATAAAATGTCATCAGGAAGTAAGTCTGAGTCTGGGAACTACAATTTTTACAATTTCTTCAACTTTTCTTCCTCCAGAATTTCTACAACGCTCCTGTGCTCAAGTAATCAGAGAATACTGTGTTCTTTAAAAATAAACAGCAATTTTTGTTAGGTTAGACAGCGCGGGGTTGAGGGAGAAAGGACAGTAGAATGACAACCCTGTCCATGGGATTTCCCAGGCAAGAATTCTGAAGTGGGTTGCCATGCGATCCTCCAGGAGATCTTCCCGATCCAGGGATCAAGGCTGCATGTGCTTATATCTCCTGAATTGGCAGGCAGGTTCTAGTGCCACCTGGGAAGCCCCTTCCTTTTGAATACATAGAAACATATACTTCCAGAAAAGCTAGACGAACATAAAATGTCATCAGGAAGTAAGTCTGAGTCTAGGAACTACAATTTTTACAACTTCTTCAACTTTTTTTCTCCAGAATTTCTACAACGATCCTGTGCTCAAGAAATCAGAGAATACTGTGTTCTTTACGAACAAACAGCAATTTTTATTAGGTTAGAGAGAGGGGGGTTGAGGGAGGAGGACAGTAGGATGACCCCTCTTGGCTATCTCGGGCTTCCCCAAGGCCCCGGGGCGATGGGTGGAAGGGCTGGGGCCAGGCTGAAATGGCCACGGGCTCTAAGTGCAAAACCATGGGTCCTTTGAAGGCCATAATCTCCCCCTTCTGACCCATCCCTGGCCTTTCCCAGGGAGGGCTGTGGGACCCTGGCACCACCATGCTGCCTTTCCTGGGTGGAAGGTCACCCCAAGACCATCTGGAGGAAAGAGGGAGCTCCTGAACGGTCACCAAGGCCAAGGGGCCATCCCTGAGTGACTCAGCTGAGGGTTGCAGCCTGCTGGGCTTGACCCTGCACACAAAAGAGGAGCAAAGAGTGTCTTGCTCACCCTGCACAGGTTGATCCTCTGCAGCCGCTGACCCACAGTGCACTTCTGTGCTCAGACAGGAATTAGAGACGTTAACGGACGCTGTGTATCTGGACAAGCAGCCCCTCAGATGATTAGATGTGTGACTCAGGAAGAATCTCACTGACCCCAGCTGCTTCCATTTTCCCACACAAAGGAAAGCAGCGTCACCCTTAACTTGTGATATACCTGTTCTCTGTGGCAAGCAGTAGAGCCACTTTCGCCCAGACGTATCCTTGACCATCTGTACGTCTCAAGTCATTTCAGTCGTGTCCGACTCTGCGACTCTATGGCCTGTAGCTATGGGATTCTCCAGGTAAGAATACTGGCGTGGGTAGCCATGCCCTCCTCCAGCGGATCTTGCTAAGCCAGAGATGGAACCCAGGTCTCTTGCAGCTCCTGCATTGGTGGGCGGGTTCTTTACCACTAGTGCCACCAGGAGAGTCCATCTGTACTCCTGGCCAGAGACCCTCGAACTGGCCTCTCCCCTCTCTTGGAACGGATTCTCTCACTCCACCATAGCTCTCTCACGTGTGCTTTTCTATTAGTCAACTGCATCCCACCAAACAAAACACTCCCCCAACGCCACCCTGTTCAGAGGCTCACTCAGCCTTGAGTAGGTGTCAGAAGGTTCAAGGGTCTTCCCGCCCTCCTGGCCTGAGAAGATTGGCCCTCAGCTCCAGGACACTCCAGGAGAAAGAGGCCCCTCCTGTCCTCCGACTCCTCACCCCAAGCCTGGGCCAGTTCTTTCTTCCTCTGCATCCTCATTTGAACTCTGACCTCCCCTCCTGGTAGAGCGTCCTGACCCAGGGCTAGAATATACGGGCCAGAGGCCACCTGGTCTGAGAGTGATTGGGGGTCAAAGTTTAAAATTGGGTGTTTTCCCACAAGGGGCCCCGAGGAGGGCTGCAAGCAGGAGACTGAGGGCAGGTTCCACGAGGATAGGTCCAGGTGCCCGGGCCTCAGCTGGTCAGCACACACCTGAGGGTTCAGGTCCTCACCTTCTGGAATGTGCCAGAGTCAGCCTGAGGGGGAGGTGCACAGGCCGAGAGCAGAGCCCAGCCAGCTGCTCAGGCTTCATGGGATCCCCAGGGGCCTGTCCTCACTGAGCCTGGGCCCCCTGGCCTGGGGTGAGGGAGGCAGAGAGCGTGCAGTTCCCTTCTTCCAGGGGTAAGTAATCAAGGGTGTTTTGTTCTCACTGAGGTCTCTGCTCTTCCAGCAGGGTGAAGGCCAGCCATTCCGAACACCGTGGGTTCTCCGTGAAGGCTGCTCAACAGCCATGGGTGTCCCTGGGTTATGGAGGAAGACGTGTTTACAGAGCCGGCTACTCAGCCCCTCTCCACTTTGGAGGTGGCTGCTGCTGTTTTATTTGCTGAGTTGCATCCAACTCTTTTACCATCCCATGGACTGTAGAACATCAGGCTCCTCCGATCCTGAGATTTCCCAGGCAAGAATACTGGAGTGTGTTGCCATTCCCTTCTCCAGGGGTCTTCCCCACCCAGGGACCAAACTTGCCTCTCTTGCTGGATAGACAGATTCTTTATCTCTGAGTCCCTGGGAAGATTTTGGAGGCAGACTGCTAAATAAAGGAGGTGAGTATGGTTTTCGGAGAACTCTGAGTCCCACCTGATTCATAAAATATGCAAACTGTCCACAAAACCCGGTTTGTTGCCACTTGGCACAAAATCTCGGGACTTGACTGGTGGCATGTGAAAGGAGGCCCCACACTCCACTCCATCATTTTCACACATGGAGGATTGGCCACCCAGTTTCCATTGTGCCATTGGATTTTCACTGGCTCAGCTGATAAAGGGTTCCAAAAAGGATTCAGAGGCTAAAAGAATGTAGGTGTTGTTTGCTACTAAAGGAGCAGATGGGTTTCCCTGGTGGCTCAGATGGTAAAGAATCTGCCTGCAATGAAGAAGACTCAGTTTCCATCCCTGGGTCAGGAAGAACCCCTGGAAGAGGGAATGGCAACTCACTCCAGTATTCTTGCCTGCAGAACTCCATGGGCAGAGAAGCCTGGCGGGCCACAGTCCATGGGGTCACTAAGAGTCAGACATGACTGAGCGACTCACACACACAATAAGGGCATGTGGACCTGGAACCAATGAGCGTCCTTGGGCCTGGAATACTCATCACTCCTGCACGTCTCTGGCTTGCTCTCTGCTGGGGGGAGGGGAGGTGGGTGGGAAGACACTTGTCGGGAGGGGGAGGTCATCCTGTCTCAGAAACCAGACTAGGGACTAGGCAGAGGCCTTGACAGAACGGCCAGCCCGCGGAGCAGCCCAGCCTCCTGCCTCTGTGTGCCCGTGAGGGCTATCCTGCCAGAATGCTGAGATGTCTGGGAGGTAGACGAGATCTTAGTTTTTTGTATGTCGTGTTTTAAGCCAGCTTTTTCACTCTCCTTTTCACTTTCATCGAGAGGCTTTTTAGTTCCCATTCGCTTTCTGCCATAAGGGTGGTGTCATCTGCATATCTCAGATTATTGATATTCATCCTGGTAATCTTGATTTTAGCTTGTGCTTCAACCAGCCCAGTATTTTGCACTATGTACTCTGCATATAAGTTAAATAGCAGGGTGACAATATACAGCCTTGCTGTACTCCTTTGGAGTACACTTTGGAACCAGTCTGTTGTTTCATGTCTGGCTCTTACTGGACAGGCTTGCCAGGCAGCTGCTCTCCGGAGTGGTTAGGGGGTAGGCAGAATACCATCCTGACCTTGGCCCCAAGTTGGCAGGTCTGAGTCAGCATGCCTGGGGGCCTGGTCTGAGGGTCTGCTCACAGTGAGGGAGCCTCATATGCGGGTGAATCCCCTGTGCACATACGCACCTGACCAGGTCTCCTCTCAGCTGTCCCTGCCCTCTGCTGGAAGAGGGGCCTCGTGGTGATGGTCTGCAGTGGGGCATCTGTGGAAACAGGGACCTCCAGCCCTACCCTGTGTTCCTGCCTGGAGAATCCCAGGGATGGGGGAGCCTGGTGGGCTGCCGTCTATGGAGTCACACAGAGTCAGTCACGACTGAAGCGACTTAGCAGCAGCAGCAGCCGCCGCCCTACCCTGGGAGCCTGTGCAGGGGGCCTGTGCAGGGGGCCTGTGCCACACGGTCATTCAGGGGTGGTCCAGGCAGCCAGAGGCGTCTACACCTGGTGCCATTGTCGTCGTCAGAATCACACTCGGGCCTGAAGGAGTCTTTTGGGCCCAGAAAAGAAAACAACGGTCTCAAAGGCCCCTGCTGAATCATCTAACTTTGGAGAAAAGAAACAGAACTTTAGGTCCCATCCTGATGCTCCAGGCCAGTTGCATCTATCTGGGACTTATCACCCCCTGTCCAGAAACCTTCCACCCTCTACGTCCCCTTATCACCCCCCTGTTGATAAGCCCAGAAGACTTATCCCCCCCTGCCCAAATACAAATGCCATCTCAACAAAAGAATACCCAAAACATCCCGCCTGATTAACGTATCCCTTATCGCTTCCACAAACCTCCCTATACATATGGAGCCTCCCTGATCCCTCTGCACTCAGTCTGGTCCTTAGGCCGACTGTCGCCCCTCCTTGCCTGAATAAAGGTAACCTACTTCTGTTGAGGTCGTCTTCCTCTTTCTGCCTGGGCCTGAACTATGCCTTACATTCTTGGTGCTGAAACCCAGAAGGGGTGAGGCACTCGTCTCACTCTCTCTCACTCTCCCTCATTCTCATTTTTTTCCCTTTTCCTGGAGTCTGGGAGCGTGAACATCCTCTGAGCTCACTTTCCTGCCAGGGCTCAAGTTCCCCTCGGGGACGCTAGTGCTTTCGTGAGCAGTGCAAGCCTTGGGCTAAGGCTTTGTAGGTGTTTTGCATACCCCCAGGCCTCGGCTCTACCCCCTTCCTCTCTCACTCTCTCTGTGACGACATCCAGAATAGGGAACACTTGTGATTCGACTGCTCTACATGCAACACTCTACTCAAGCCAGCCCCTAAATTAAGGTAAGATCCGGACGGTGTTCTAGAGGCGCCAACTCAGTCCTCTCCGGGTCCGGGACCGCCCGGCCGAGGGCCAGTCTGTAGGCGACAGTAGGGGACGCTCCACCTCAACACAGAGCTCTCTTCTCATAACTCCTATTGCGACTACGGGTAAGGACTTGAGCTCTGAACAGGAGCCTCTGCTTGCCTTTCAATTATGGGGTCTGGGCAATCTGTCCCAAAAGATTCCCCTCTGACCTTTGTTCTCAAAAATCTCAAACCACTGTCACTCACTGAACTCAAAGCTAACCGTTTAAAACAACTCTGTACACAGAGTTGGCCTCAATACCAATTAGACAATCAAGACCGCTGGCCTGAAGTCAGCACATTTTACTTTAACATTCTTCTAAATCTCACCGACTTCCTTAAACGGAACGGCAAGTGGTCGGAGGTCCCCTATGCCCAAGCCTTTTGGGCCCTTCGGAGCAGCCCCTCCCTATGCAAGGCCTGCTCCACCCACGAGGTCCTTCTATGCACCTTGCCTCCCAAGCAAAAGGGCTCTTCCTCAACTAACTGCAGACCATGACCTTCCGCACCAGGCCCCCCGGAGTTCGACCCTGTGGACGAGCCCCCTCTCTACCCGCCACCCGCCAACCCTCTCCTTCCCCTTCCTCC
>SJXQ01004062.1:150691-275773 GCA_006408695.1 Aepyceros melampus | reverse complement strand
TATGAGTTTCAGTGAACTCCAGGAGTTGGTGATGGACAGGGAGGCCTGTCGTGCTGTGATTCATGGGGTCAAAAAGAATCAGACATGACTGAGCGATTGAACTGAACTGAACTGAATGGAGAGAGGCTTATACTATATTGGGAGCAGCATGAACAAACATCCTCTTAAAGAAATTAAAATTTTCGCTCTTTCACGAGCATATTTTTTAAAAGTAGCAGAGTAACAGCACAATAAACTCAACTGCTATCAAAACAATACTTGAAAACATTTCATTATTTTAATAACAGTCAGAGCTAAGTTAGTAATTGACATTGCGGTGGCTCTTATTATTATAATTAAAATTATATTCTAAGTTTTCATTTTAAACTCCATAATTAAACCATTGCCATCAATAGGCTAAAAGTACTTCAAAAGGAATACATTATTGTTTCGATCAAACTATTTAAAAATGCATGATATTTGTACCAGAAGAACCATTTCCAAACACAGGCAAAGATAGCCCTGGAGAAATGACTAGTGAAACTTCAGATAAAATGACATTTTAATCTTTGTTTACAAACCACATCTCCTACCTAGCTTCACAAGCATGTCAGCTCACTTTGTCACTTGCTGTATTACATTAAGAAAAATGTTTTTATTTTCTCACCTTTCCTTCTAGAAGTGGCATATGACTGACATTTCAAGAGGACTCGCCTTTACTTGGAAATATTTTCTTTTAGAAATCGTAGTCCAAAAGTATATTTCAACCTAAATTCCAGTAAGACATATTTTAAACTGGGGCTTTTGATAAAAGCATTTAAAAAACATGCATTATTCAGCTCAGCTAGATTATTTATATAATTTATACATAATCTAGATAATTTATAAATGTAGGCAAATTTTAAATTATACATTTGTAATATAATTTTCAGAAGATAAATTAAACATATACTTCTTATTTGCTCCTAGCAGGTCCACTTTTGTGTTTCAGGATCCATGAAACCCTTGAAAGTATATGCAAATTTTGTTATGTGTATTTCATTTTAAACAGTTTCTCAAAAGAATCTGTAAATCGTCAGTTTATTCCCAAATGACCATTATATTTATAAATAGCATCTCTGAGCAGAAAACCAAACATGACTTTTGGAAGACTTAAGTAACCACGTAGCTGTCCGTTTACTTCTATACCTATGTGCGATGAGTTTGGATTGACCAAATTTTCCAGATGCTTGCCTGTACATTAAGCCAACCTAAAAATTATGCCGCCTAGAAAATGTTCATAGTCAAACTGCAAAGAAAATTGGGTACCTAATGCTGGAGGAACTAGCATTGGGCCCTGGGATAGTGCTGAAGTAGGCAGTAAGAACTGGAGAGGAAGAAGAGCTTCTCTGACTTACAACCACATCAGTATTTGAGTGCAAAACATTACTAATATTTAAATGCAATTATGCCCAATAAAATAAAAAAGTAAATCTTTCCCTTACAGTGATGTGTGGAAGAGCTACAATTTGGTAATATACCTCAAAATGTTTCAATTCAAACCTTTTAAGATAGGTCTAGGACTTCCCCGGTGGGGCAGTGGCTAGGAATCTGCCTGCCAGTGCAGGGGTATGGGTTCAGTCCCTGGTCTGGGAAGATCCCACGTGCCACAGGGGAACTAAGCCCACACGCCGTAACTCCTGAGCCTGCCTTCCCTAGACCCTGTGCTCCACAGCAAGAAAAGCCACCACAACGTGAAGCCCCTGTACCACCACAAGGAATGACCCCCACTCACCACAGCTAGGGAAAGGCCACATGCAACAACCAAGACCCAGCACAACCAAAAACAAACAAACAACAAAAAAACTGCAAAAATAAACAGCTTAATTAACTAAATAGGTCTGTCTACATTACTCCTCTCTGTGCTGCTGAGAGTAGGGACCTTTGTCTCCTTCATCCTTCTACCCTGAATGTCAGACGCAGGGGCCAGTTAACACAGGCAATTCAAATAGCTTTTGATTAATTATAATACTGCATGACCTGATTAAATACTGTAATTTGAACTGTTGAAAGCTATCCAAATTTGGACAGCTTCAGAATGCTCTAAAATAAAGGAGGGTCATAAATAAAATAAGTCGTATTAGGGACACGTATCAATTTCTTCCACAGAATTATCACTTCCAGTAGCAGAATTCCTTGAGTCACTTCATAACAAGTCAGTGGCAATAAACATACAAGTAATTGGCCAAATAACAAAAACTTGATTAAAATACAGAGACAATAGGTGATTCCAATATCAGTTACCCTAAAGTTTCTTAAATAAATGAGTGTGGACTGAGTGACTGCATGCTAAGTCGCCTCAGTCATGTCCAACTCTTGGCGACCCAGTGAGCTCTAGCCCACCAGGCTCCTCTGTCCATGGGATTCTCCAGGCAAGAATACTGGACCAAGTTGCCATGCCCTCCTCCAGAAGATCTTCCTAATCCAGGGATTGAACACGATCTCTTATGTTTCCTGCACTGGCAGGCAGGTTCTTTATCAATAGCACCACCTGAATGTGGAAATTTCACCAAAAATATACGTAAAAATAGAATAAAAATACACAGTTGAAAGTCTTTTCACATTCAACCCAAAATAAAATTCTAAATAAAAGAGAAGCATATAAGATCATACACGTAGAAAGAATTGCGAGGAGTCATCTCATTTAAGGCTTCCCTGGTAGCACAGCTGGTAAAGAATCCATCCACAATGCAGGAGACCTGGGTTCGATCCCTGGGTCAGAAAGATCCCCTGCAGAAGGGAACAGCTACCCACTCCAGTATTCTGGCCTGAAGAATTTCAGAGGAGCCAGGCAGGCTACTGTCCACAGGGTCACAAAGAGTCGGACACTATTGAGTACTTTCACCTTCAATTTTTTTTTAAATCTCATTTAAAAGGGGTAATGGTGTTCCAAAACCATCCTTTGTTCACTTCTGCAAACAGGAAAGAAAACTGGATGAGAAAAGCAGAGGATTGTTAAATCTGGCAGTGCCCACTGATAACAAGAGTATTTATTCGGGATTGTTAGATCAGTCACTGTTCTCTATCATTCATATTCTTAAATCCTCTCAAATAGGAATTGCATATGTTCCCAAACTACCATCTCAACATAGTTCCAACAGGTTGGAATTAACCATACACAGAACGCTCTACAGAGGTGAAAGCTTATTAGGCTAACTGATAAAAATGTAGATCTCCTTGATTTGTAGTTACCATCACACAATAGCAAAAAACTAACCTACCCAGCTGTGTGATATCTATTATCAATTCTAAAAGCATAGGTCCCTCTTGCTTACACCTGAAAGTTGAAAGAAAGGCAGGTATTTGAGACACATTGTGGAGGAGCCTAGAGACAGTCAAGAAGAATGAATCTCTTACTGTCTACAAAAGAAATACTGACTGTACCATGGTAAAGAAAAGCGGAAAAGAAGTGGTGGTGTGTAAAGAAGGACTTGAGAATACCTAGAAGTGAAGAAAAAAGATGGGGAAAGAGCTGGGATGAAGCAGAGCATGGGCAGTTCAGGCAGAGAGAACATACCAACCAGCAGGCAATTTTAAGATGAGGAATACAGCTTTTTGAAGGAATGAGTGAGTTGAATGAATGAACTAACAAAGCAACCAATGAACGAATAAAATAAATGAGTACAAGAATGAGTGAGCCTGTAAGTGAACAAGGCTGATGAATGGTGTGCTGCAGCTAAGGAACAGACAGTCCTGAACGCGAAGCAATGAGTTTGAATCGTTCCTAAACAGCAAGATAAGAAAGGTACTCCTTAAGAGTTGTATAATCTACAGTCTGCCCAACTGTATACAGACCTGCCAAAATCAAGGAGAATTCGCTGAAAGTTTTTATCACTATAAAATAAATGATTGAGTAAAATAATTTGCAAGTAGTCGGTAAAATACAAGAAATACAAGACATAACAGGTAACTGCAAGTTAAGCCACTATTTTGACTACTCAAAACCAACATGATAGACACATGATAACTAGAATTTCAGCATTAACAATCTTCTTAAAAATTTAGATATGTCACATACCAAAATATACATGCTCTTGAAGGATATAATTCATGATTTTAGTATATTTGCAGTTATGCAACCTTACCACTATCTAATTCCAGGAAATTTTATCACTGTACCTATTAGCAGTCACTCTCAATTCTCCTTCCTGCCAGCCTACAGAATTAACAGGCTGCAAACTTAATATGAATTTCTATTTTTTATATCTCCCCAAGGTGCATATATGGTGATTTACATTCAAGAGTCTCAGTAGAACATAAAAGATTATTTGCTAAAGAAATACCACCAGAACTGAGGAATTATCAAAGAAGGAAATTTTCTGTCTATCTGATGTGGCATTTTTATTTTCATTTGGTAAGTAACAACTGTCAAGGTTCATTACATTCTTAAAGTATTACTTGGTTTCCCAATTACAAAAGCTTAAGAGTTTTTTCTGCCCTTTGGATATCGTAACAACCTAAATATAGTGCCCAGATCAAAAGCTGGTTAAAGAAGACGGTGAGCACCTAATCACCCACTGCAGCAACCGCAGCCTTAGATCATCATTGATTTTTCCACCAAGTCACAGAATGAAACTGAAATTTGCCCAAGAATGCACAGATATTTCTCTGTAAGTCCCCAGATGGAATTAGAGGGTTATAAGTTCAGTTTAATTTTTTCCCACCCCCCATTTAAAGTCAACTAAGAATGACCCTCCACTAAATTTTGTACTTATAATTCTACCATTGGGTTTTGAGATTGTTGTTTAGTAGCACATTTTAAAATATGTAAATCTCCAAATATCTCTCATAGATTATTACCATGAATCTTAGAAGAAACCTTCCCTGGTAGCTCAGCTGATAAAGAATCCACCTGCAATGCAGGAGACCCTGGTTTGATTCCAGGTTGGGAAGTTCCCCTGGAGAAGGGATATGTACCCATCCAGTATTCCTGGGCTTCCTTGGTGGCTCAAACGGTAAAGAATCTGCCTGCAATGTGGGAGACCTGGGTTCGACCCTTGGGTTGGGAAGGTCCCCTGGAGGAGGGCATGGTAACCCACTGTGGTATTCTTGCCTAGAGAATCCCTATGGACAGAGGAGCCTGGTGGGCTACAGTCCACGAGGTCACAAAGAGGCAAACACAACTAAGTGACTAAGCACAACATTTGCCTTTATATGCCACATACACACACACACTTTTATCCCTCTGTATGTTGGAGAAGACTCTTGGGAGTCCCTTGGACTGCAAGGAGATCCAACCAGTCCATTCTGAAGGAGATCGGCCCTGGGATTTCTTTGGAAGGAATGATGCTAAAGCTGAAGCTCCAGTACTTTGGCCACCTCATGTGAAGAGTTGGCTCATTGGAAAAGACCCTGATGCTGGGAGGGATTGGGGGCAGGAGGAGAAGGGGACGACCGAGGATGAGATGGCTGGATGGCATCACTGACTCGATGGACGTGAGTCTGAGTGAACTCCGGGAGTTGGTGATGGACAGGGAGGCCTGGTGTGCTGCAATTCATGGGGTCGCAAAGAGTCGGACACGACTGAGCAACTGAACTGAACTGAACTGATTCTTTTAAAAAATGCAAAATACCTTTATTTTTTAAAATTATTCTTCTAGTTAATGAACTCAGGCTGAACAACCACAAAATAGAGCTTGACTTATTTTTCCTTTTCTATGAATATGGCCCCAAAGACTGAATTTACAAATAGGACAAATGTCGTACAGTTCTCATCTGCCCTTTTCTCCCTCTGCCTCCAAGTGCTGCATTCTCAGGACCCACACCCGCTTCACACATATACACACGCCAATAATAAAGGTTTTATTATTGTTGTTTTAAACAACAACTGTTTCGATGATCTTCAGCTTCTAGGATCAAAATAATAAAACCAAAGCCAAATAAATATGAAGAATGTGTTTTGACAATTCACTTTTTCCAATCAACTATTAGAAAGATCCCCTGGAGAAGAAAATGGCTACCCACTCCAGTATTCTTGCTGGGATAATTCCATGGACAGAGGGGTCTGGTGGGCTACCGTCCACAGGGTTGTAAAAAGTCAGACACGACTGAGGGACTAGCATGTTAACTATTAGAAGAATCTATTTTCTAAATACTTCCTACAATTCTTTGAACTGCTCTCTGTAAACGAATATATGTGAAACATGTTTTCTAAAGTGGCCAGGTCCATCAAGTTCACTGGGCACAGTCTAACCCTTTATGTTTCTTTCCAGCAAGTCCCGATTTTGGGAGGGCTGTAGGGGGATTGATATAACAGGGAGCCAAGGGAGGTGGCCTCCTCAGGCACCGCAGCCACCAAGCTCTGTCTGAGCCATTCAGAGGAAGAGGTTTTATTTTCTCCCTTTATAATGCCTCAGTACCCTAAGGGGATCCTCCATCAATAATTCATGAGCAGCAAAAAGAACATGTTCTAATCAATAAAGAGTAACGTTGAAACTCACAGCAGGTTCCACAGGACTGATGGCGTGTTATATTAGTATCTGATTAAACTTCCCAGGAAATTTTATTTTTCATAAACCAAAGACCTAAAATTAACCTTTTAACCTTATGTTTACAAAAGATCTTTCCCAAGGGCACAGAAATATTTTAGAAACATATCTTAATGAAAGCAGGAGGCTAAAAAGAGTATTTCAATACCTAGAGGATTTGCTCCAGATCACACGAAAAAAGAGAATTAGAACTTAGTTCACCTCACACTTACCTAAAACATTCTTAATTGGCGTATTTTTACACACCTTTAATGATTATGTTCAAGTGCATGCTATAGGGACTTTAAAACACACTCAGGTTTTTCAATTGCCAATTCCATATATTCAAGAAAAGGAATTTGGAGTACTTTGCATCTTATTTCTTCTTTTCCAGTAACCTCCATTCACAGCGAAACAATCAAATTGCAAGCCTATGTGAATTTCATAAAGTCAAATTATACAAGTCTAGCTATATATAAAATGAAGAAACTATAAGGATATATTGTACAGCCCAAAGAATATAGCCAGTGGTTTATTATAACTATAAATGGACTATTACATTTAAAATTGTCACTAGATTGTACACCTGAAACTTATATAGTAAATCAACTAAACTATACGTTCATTTAAAAAATTAGTAAAAGTCTAAATTCTCCAGATTTTGCTTATTTATGTTTGGGGATCCCATAAGAAACTTCTCTCTGGCCACAACACTTCTCAAAGCGGCCCTGGATCCTCCATCTGGTAAATCTGTATCATCTATCTACTCACCTGGAGGAACATCCAACTAAATAACCCCACAAAGAGGCGTTAGACGAAGATAGTGAAATTTGACTTAATGCAGAGAAGGTGACTTTTACAAAGCTTTCATAGTGGGCAGTCAGATATTTTCATCCTCACAGAGCTGCAGCATGGTTAATAAACTGCTTCTAGAAGCTCCTGTAAAGATGTATAACTTTTGCTGGAAGAAAAGCTGGAGATTTCTTCTTCATTCTCTGACTGTACTTATAAACTACTTTCTGCAGCCCAGCAAAGCCTCTCCTCGCCCAGATCGACAGCATCCTTGCAGAGCTGACAAGTGGTGATGGATGTACCCACCAGAGTATTATTGAGGATTTGAGAGGCTGTACTGCCATGTCCTTGGCACTCTTGGATGCAATCCTGTGCAGTATTTCCCTTCAGAAGCTCAAGATTCTGAGATAGAACCAGCCTCAAAATTCTAACCCATCCCCTTCTCAATGCGATTTCTTCTCTGATTAACACTGAAGAAGCAATGTGTTTTTGCTATTTGAAGCTCATTGTTATGTTTGCAATAGTGTCAGTTTGATTGACCCCTTATTATTAAACTATAGTTTTTAATGAAACTCCATTTCACCATAGTATCTAAAATACTACAGCTGAATTAATTATACCTTAGAAGAAAATAATAACAGATTTCCCTATTTCAAATACACAATGGGAAGCTGCTGTTTTATACCTCAATTATATAAGAATGGACAGAGTAATATACCATCTCTATCAACAAATTTCAAGGATCTGCTTTTATCTTTTTCTTTCTTTTCTCCAGTCAGAATTGGTATTAATGACAAGAGCATATCATAATTTAATTAGCTGACACCGACTGGCAATCTATCCATTTCTTTTTAATTGGAGCCATTTCATAGCACTATCCATAAAGGCAGATTCTGCATAACTAATAACCTTCATAAATAAGACCTTTAGAAATCTCACAAAAAGATACAAAATATTTGGACATAGTCATTATGTTCCCATGTCACTGGAGTCTGGGGGCACAGAACTTCCCCTGAAGGGGACACACATGGCTAGTTCTGAAAGCATGAAACAGGTCCCCTGGGTAGCACAAAATTGCCCAAAAGTCAACTTGGCCGCCACCTCACACAAGCATTACTTAATGATATACAATGATTCAGAAATGTGGCTCTGTTTGTGAGTGCCATGGAAGGCATTTGAAGAGACTGAGTCTCATTAACCTGCTCAATCACATTAAAGAGGAGGAGTAGTTGCATCTTAAGAACATGATGGGAAAGGTAATTGCACCCAAATATCATATTCACGGTCTTGAGATAAGGCTGTGGGGAAGTGCTAAAGAATCTGCCTGTCAATGCAGGAGACGCAAGTTCAGTCCCTGGGTCAGGAAGATCCCCTGGAGAAAGAAATGGCAACCCACTCCAGTATTTTTACCTGGGAACTCCCATGGACAGAGGAGCCTGGCGGGCTATAGTTCATGAGGTTGTAGAGTCAGACACGACAGAGAGGTGGAGCACAAGGTAAAATAGACACTCAATCTGCTTGAAAAGAGCTTGGAGACAATCTCTAGAATATAGCTATTATTCTTTGTGTTAGGAAAGTGTATGGTGCACGTGCACGTGACTCCTGAAAATTGTGTAAGTACACACTTTTAAGAAACAAAGCCTGTGGAACTGAAAAATGACAAAATCTTTTTTAGGTTTATGCTCACTCCTTTTATAAAATGTCAGGCTCTTGGAAGTAGATTTTTTTAAACAGAAATACCAATAAAAGAGAAGGAAATGGCAACCCACTCCAGGATTCTTGCCTGGAGAATCCCACGGACAGAGGAGCCTGGCGAGCTATAGACCATGGGGTCGCAACGAGTCGGACACGACTAAAGTGACTTAGCACAACATGTCGATAAAATAATTGTTTAAAATATGATTCCATTCTCAGTTCACAACATTTTCATCCATCTACAACTTTGCAGGAACTGGACTAAATCACACTGGAGTTATCTGAGGCCACAGGGTTTTTCCTTGTATAGGATTGTGGTAGTTTCACTGAGAAAGCCCCACATGCAGTCAGATAGGCTGAGCTCTCTAGGAACAGCTCTAATTAATTAGGTATGTGTAGTGGAAAGATGGACCCACTCCAGTGTTCTTGCCTGGAGAATCCCAGGGATGAGGGAGCCTGGTGGGCTTCCGTCTATGGGGTCACACAGAGTCGGACACGAGTGAAGTGACTTAGCAGCAGCAGCAGCAGCAGCAGCAGCAATAGAAAGACGGAGAAGGCAATGACCCCACTCCAGTACTCTTGCCTGGAAAATCCCATGGACGGAGGAGCCTGGCAAGCTGCAGTCCATGGGGTCACTAAGAGTCGGACACGACTGAACGACTTCACTTTAACTTTTCACTTTCATTCACTGGAGAAGGAAATGGCAACTCACTCCAGTATTCTTGCCTGGAGAATCCCAGGGACAGAGGAGCCTGGTGGCCTGCCGTCTATGTGGTCGCACAGAGGCGGACATGACTGAAGCAACTTAGCAGCAGCAGCAGCAGGGAGCACCTCAAGGGGATGAATAGTTATAAGTGAATAAACATGGGATGCTTCAGAAGGCAAGAATAAAGGTAATGAAAAAATTTACATGACCTCACACTTAACCTTTTTCTTAAAACCCAATTTCCAGACATGTCTAACAGCTCAGAACATCTGAGTATCTAGGATCCAAGCCGCAGGAGTGCAAATGCACCAAGGGAGGGAAATGCTTGTGGCTGAACTCAGTAGGGCAAGTAGACAGAGGGTAATGTTGAGGGTTTGAGAAACAATCTCCTGCCGACTTTTTCAAACAAGGGGGAAAAGTTCTTCCACAGCTAAGGGAAGACTTTAAATGTATCAGCACACAGACCTGAGGCATGGTGAGGCACAAAAGACTGCTAGAAGATCTTTCCTGAAGGTGAGTTTGAGGAGGACAGAATAAAAGGGCCTGGGACTTGCCTGGTGGTCCAATAGTTGAGAATCCACCTTGCAATGCAGAGGACATGAGTTTGATCCCTGGGCTGGGAAGATCCCCTGGAAAAGGAAATGTCAACCCACTCCAGGATTCTCTTGCCTGGAGAACCTTCATGGACAAAGGAGCCTGGTGGGTTCCAGTCCACAGGGTCACAAAGAGTCAGACACAACTGAGCAACTAAGCACAGCACAGCAGCACAAGGAATAAGATCCCACATGCCACGGGGCAACTAAACCCAAGGACCACAACTACTGAGCCTGGGAGCCACAACTAGAGAATTCATGCACAGCAAGGAAAGATCCCGTGTGCTGCAATTAAGACCCATTGAAGCCAAATGAATAAATTAGTTAATTAATTTTTTTAAGGGACTTGAAAGGGAAGCAAAGTAAAAGAGAACTGGAGTGGGAAATAGGATGACAAAGAGGAGGTAAACTGGTTGAGGAATCTAAATAATGGAGCCTCTGCTCCAGAGACACAGACCTGTAATTAACAAGCCAATAATGCATTCTGAGAGAGGATGCCTCAGAAAGAAGGCTGGAGAAAAGAGGAAGAAACAGCTTAAAATTTCAAGCTCCAGACTGTTGCTAATCTAGTGAAGGGTGATGGTGCTGTCCATCTACACGCTGAGGTAAACTGACAGAGAACCCACGGATGGCTCTGTGTGCTTTTTGAGTTAGACTCAGGCCATTTTCTTGTATGCCTGCGCACAAGGATGATAGTCCTTGGCAGAGGACAATCTGTTCAAGAATAATCAGATGCCTCCTCACTTCTTGACTTGGTGGCAAAGCACGCGGTATATTTACAATATCCCATTTTGCTTCCATCTGAACCCATATGTTCACTGATCGGGTTAAAGCTGGAGCTGCATGCTACATTCTTCACTGTGAACAAACTGCTTCAGCAAACCCTCAGGGAAAGTGGGGTATCCTGCTCTGTCAATTTCCCAGGCCAAGAAATAGGAGCAGCTCTGCTGATTTATTGCTGGAGAAGAGCTATGCCTTAGAGGATTCAAGTCATGAGCTGCAGGGATGGCTCGGGGAGCAGCCCTCATTTAGGGTGAGATAGGAGAGAAAAGCTGGGAACTAGCCCCTATGAAGAATACACCTTTATTACATGTTGAAAGCAATGTGAATCAGAATGTGCTCTGTGGTTATAATTCCACGCTATGATGTAGAGGCCAAGACTAAAGGGTGGAGGAAAGATGGAAGGAGAAAAAAAAGATGGAGAAAAATCGTACAGGTATAGACTGCCAGCTGTTCAACGGCACGGGGCCAGGCATGCTATACAGGTGAACTCAAATTGCAGGTTGCCTAGTGACATCTGAAGTTAAAAGCACAATTTCCCATTCTAGCCTCCAACATACTCCTGGGATCTGCCTTTTACTTGTGTAGTAAGTGATAACTCATCTGCCACAGGTCTGCCATCAGAACAATGCTATGGAGAGACCTGCACGACCTAAGCACCCAAGGGACTCAAAGGCTTCATCTAGTGCTCTCAGGTGGGTGAGTTGCAAGGAAACCCTACAGTCCATGGCAGGTCCTAGGACAAATGTATTGGATTTAGCAATGTAGATACTTTGACAGAAAGTCTGACTAGAGTGGAGGGGGCCAAAGGGTGATAAAATAAGTTTAAGAAAAATTGGGAGGATAAGAAGCAGAACCAGAGGATAATGACACCTCCTTTGAGAAGTGTTCCTATAAGGGAAATGAAGGCGATGAATTAGTAGCTGATGGAGGGTGTGGTGTCCGAAGAGGTATGAAAAGTAAGAAGGTCGAATTGGGAAATAATACCTCCTGTGGCATTTTATTAAATTATATAAACAATAAGCACTATTAGATTCATTAGAAAAGACCCTGATGCTAAGAAAGATTGAAGGCAGGAGGAGAAGGGGACACAGAGAATGAGATGATTGGATGGCATCATTGACTCAATGGACATGGGTTTCAGCAAACTCTGGGAGATGGTGAAGGACAGGGAAGCCTGGCGTGCTACACTCCATGGGGCTGCAAAGATTCAGACATGACTGAGCAACTGAACAGCAACAAAGCACTAAAAAGTATCTCAGAGATCTAAATCGAAGTCCTTCTTTCTGTACGAAAAAAATGGAGACTCAAGAGAGTTTAGGTGACTTCTTCAAAACACAGCACCAATGAAGAGCAAGGCTGGGTTCAGAGCCCTGAGGAATTCAAATGTGCCAAGTAGACAGAATATTAAAATTAACTTCAGATCTTGAGTGCCTTCCAAATAGAGATCAGTATTCTAAGGACCATCTTGGAAAGTACCCATATAAGATGGAAGCTTCCTAATATTCAAAGATACACCAACTGTCTGCAATTTAACCTGAAGACTTCTCTGCTCCACCCACCACCTTGCCGTGCAATACCATGTCCCTTGTGCCACTGTGACTAGACTCAATTTTTGTTTTGAGTTTGCTTTTACTAAGATATTTCAAAAGACCCTGAAGATAAAGGTATCAGATTAACTAGAAGAAGTGAACTTTTTTTTCCTTTCAGAAGGGAAATTATAACTACCTTCACTAACAAAAGGATTAAGTCTGCTTTGTGACAGAATTGCATTAAAAAAAATGAGGCAGATAAAGAAAAGCTTTTATTATTTTAATGAATTCAAAAGCTGGAAGCATTATTGAGAAGAGCAATGTGTTCACTGCTCTAATCCAATGTAATCATGTTTAAAAAATTATTCTACTTAGGAATTTTTCTGCTACATCAGACAAAATCCAAAATGTGCCAAGTAGACAGAATATTAAATGAACTTCAGATCTTGAGTGCCTTCAAAATAGAGATCAGTATTCTAAGGACCATCTTGGAAGTACCCATATAAGACAGGAAGCTTTCTAATATTCAAAGACACATCAGCTGTCTACAATTTAACCTGAAGATTTCTGTGTCTCCCTTTTATCTCATGTCCTAAGAAAGTTACAATACTATACATTTTTAATCTGAATTAACCATTTACTTCTGTATATAAGGAAGCCTATTTAACCTCTCTGTTCTTCTGAAGCCGTAGCTATTAAAAAAGAAATTCAGTTTCTGACTCATCACTAGGATTGATTTTAAAGAAAAAAATACCACAGTAACTTTTAGCATAAACATAAATTTGTTGCACAAATATTTTAATCATTTAAGTCTCAGAAGGAAACATAAAAATCTTTTCTTTCTCAAACAACTTAAATGCCCAAAGAAATAAATAATATCAAAAGAAAATATATAAGACACCTATAATAAGACTGCCTTCCTTCTCAAAATACATCACATTTCTTGGCTATTAGATTCACATCATTCTGCTACAATTTTGACACATATAGCTTAGATACATATACATATATATATTATAATTATATGTATATATATAGCACTATATATGTATATATGCATAGTACTATATAATATTAGTATATATATGTATATGCACTGATACATATAGTACGTAGGTAACTATGGGGGCAAAAATTACTTTGATCAAGCAAAGGTAATTGTATTTCACTTGTTTGAAGTTTTTTATTTTTTACTATAGCTCACTCATGCTGAACATTTCATTTTAACAAAAAACAGTAAGTCAACAATCTCAGGTTCAGCTTTAATTTTTCAGCATGAGAGTAACAGTAATTATAACTTAACTTGGAAGAGGAGTTCAATTCATCTTCCTTCACATTTGTGATTAAAACCACTCACTCCAAATTATTCCAAAATCCTGTCCCAACTATCATAAAATGATTAAGCCATGTTCAAAATACCCCAAACCTTACTAAAAATCCAATCTAGAATATAGCACATCAATCAAGCAAAGTACTTTATACCCCAAATTGGTAACAGAATATAATATAAACTTAAAATTAATATAAATATTAACTGAATATGTGAATTGGTAATCAAGATTTTGTAATTAGGGGTCATCTATCTGTTTGATCATTTCCTAGATTCTTCCACTAACATCTTGACTGTCTACAGTCTGCTAATGCTGTTGGTGTGAGTTTTCACAAGAATGAGGGAAACAGATTACCCCCACCTTCTGAGTAGGGCTGGTAGGAAGGTCTGATGAATCATGTTTTACATCTATTGGTTAAACGAATACAATATTATACTGCAAAAAAGAAAATTTACTATACTGCTAATTCTGGACATGACAGACTGGGACCCAAACCAAAGACTTCTCTGCAGCCACAGAGGGGACAGACTAAGAAGCTTGTCCCAGAAAGGAAAGGTCTGACCCAACCATGAAAGACAGCGGAGATGGGGACACAGGGAAGAGGCCACAGGGAGACAGAACCAACAAAGTCCCGTCCATGTCCTGTCCATATAACCACAGTTATAGCCTAATGGCTTATTTTCCCATCTGCTGCCCTGCCAAAACCCCAAAGATCTGGCAAAATTTTCCTGTTACCAACTTGAGATTTTTTTTGAGAGAAAAGACTTGTTTAGAAGTTTGGCTCCAGGCTGAAATAAAATTCTACCAAAGTTATAACTTAAAATATTATTTGAGGGGAAAAATAGCTCTGTAACTCTCTATTTTTCATATGTCATTATGTCCCTTTTATGCAGGATGGAGTTTCTATTAGCTAGTGAGTCTGCCTGAGACAACAGAAAAAGGACAAGGTTTGAGACCAAGCAGTTTAAAATCCTGACTCTGCTACTTACTAAACACAGTGCAACAAACAAGTAACTTTAACCTCTGACCCTCAGTTCCCCAATTTGTGAAACAGAGATAATAAGCCTGTGTTGAAAGACTATCAAAAGAACAAAAAATTAAAATAAGATTTGAAAAGGGCCTAGCCTAGAGTCTACCATTCAACAGACACTGAACAAACAATTATTTGTTCATCTTTTTCCCACAATTTCCATTCTACCAACAGAAGGTTCAGACATCACTTGATGACATAGTGGCTAGCGTGAGTGAGTGAAGTCACTCAGTCGTGTCCGACTCTCTGCGACCCCGTGGACTGTAGCCCACCAGGCTCCTCCATCCATGGGATTCTCCAGGCAAGAATACTGGAGTGGGTTGCAACTAGTTAAGTAAATTATCTTTAACGTTCATTTTACTCCTGGAAGTATATTCAATACCTAATGGCCACTGGAAATGAAGATAAGAGAGTCTAGGTGATGGATAGAAGAGGTTCTCAGCAGATGGCCCACATCCTGAACAGAAAAAGATGGCTGAGAATGCCTTGCCCCTAGAAGGAGGGATGATGGTGCTGGAGAAGTGGAGGGAAAAGTGTATATGAACATACACTGCAGGCACAGTGCACTTGGCAAGACAGCCACAGACCTGCAGAAATGATATGGAGAGAAGAACCTGCAGCTGGGTATGTGGAGACCGAGCATAGGAAGTGCCGTTTTATTTCTATTTTCATCCTTAACTAGTATAACTTGGTAAAGCAAGAGCTATACACTTTCAGACTAATGTCATCTCAAATTAGGTACTTATTAAGAGAGAAGTGGTGAGCAGAGGAAGGGAACCAGTATTTTCTGTGCACTTACTATGTTTTAAGCAGAATGAGGCCTTTTCTCATTTAATTCCACGTAATTTCATTCTGCAGAATTGCATGCCAATTTTATTTGATTTGATATACTTCTACCATCAGTTCAGTTCAGACTATAAAGGTGTGGTTGTTTTTTTTTTTTTTCATAAAAAGGCTTCCCTGGTGGCTCAGAGGTTAAAGCGTCTGCCCACAACGCGGAAGACCAGAGTTCGATCCCTGGTTCAGGAAGATCCCCTGGAGAAGGAATGGCAACCCACTCCAGTACTCTTGCCTGGAGAATCCCATGGAGGGAGGAGCCTGGTGGGCTACAGTCCATGGGATCACAAAGAGTCGGACATGACTGAGCGACAAAGTACTACTACTAGTACTCCTTTTTTTCATAGTTTTTTTTTCAATTATTTATTGAAGAATAAAATTTACAGAATTTTGCTGTTTTCTGTCAAACTTCAGCATGAATCAGCCACAGGTATTAATATATCCCCTCCCTTTTGAACCTCCCTCCCATCTCCTGCCGCATCCCACCCGTCTAGGTTGTTACAGAGCCCCTGTTTGAGCTACCTGAGCCATAAAGCAAATTCTGGTTGGCTATCTATTTTACACATGGTAATGTAAGTTTCCATGTTACTCTTTCCATACATCTCACCCTCTCCTCCCTTCTCCCCATGTCCATAAATCTGTTCTCTATGTCTGTTTCTCCATTGCTGCCCTGTAAATAAATTCTTCAGTACCATTTTTCTAGATTCTGTATATATGCATTAGAATACCATATTTATCTTTCTCTTTCTGACTCACTTCAGTCTATATAATAGGTTCTAGGTTCATCCACCTCATCAGAACTGACTCAAATGTGTTCTTTTCTATGGCTGAGTAATATTCCATTGTGTATATGTACCACAATTCCTTTATCCATTCAAATGTCAATGGACATCTAGGTTGCTGCCATGTTCTAGCTATTGTAAATAGTGCCACAATGAACAATGGGGTACATGTGTCTTTTTCAATCGTGGTTTCCTCAGGGTATATGCCTAGGAGTGGAATTGCTGGGTAATATGGTGGTTTTATTCCTACTTTAAAAAAAAAATCTCCATACCATCTTCTATAGTGGCTGTATCAATTTACATTCCCACCAACAGTGCAAGAGTGTTCCCTTTTCTCCACACCCTCTCCAGCATTTATTGTTTGTAGACGTTTTGATGATGGCCATTCTGACTGGTGTGAGGTGATATCTCATTGTAGTTTTGATTTACATTTCTCTAATAATGAGTGATATCAAGCGTCTTTTCATGTGTTTGTTAGCTATCTGTATGTCTTCTTTGGAGAAATGTCTGTTTGAGTCTTTTTACCACTTTTTTGATTGGGTTGTTTGTTTTCTGGCATTGAGTTGTATGACCTGCTTATACAGGAAATTAATCCTTTATTCACAGGTATTAATATATCCCCTCCCTTTTGAACCTCCCTCCCATCTCCTGCCGCATCCCACCCGTCTAGGTTGTTACAGAGCCCCTGTTTGAGCTACCTGAGCCATAAAGCAAATTCTGGTTGGCTATCTATTTTACACATGGTAATGTAAGTTTCCATGTTACTCTTTCCATACATCTCACCCTCTCCTCCCTTCTCCCCATGTCCATAAATCTGTTCTCTATGTCTGTTTCTCCATTGCTGCCCTGTAAATAAATTCTTCAGTACCATTTTTCTAGATTCTGTATATATGCATTAGAATACCATATTTATCTTTCTCTTTCTGACTCACTTCAGTCTATATAATAGGTTCTAGGTTCATCCACCTCATCAGAACTGACTCAAATGTGTTCTTTTCTATGGCTGAGTAATATTCCATTGTGTATATGTACCACAATTCCTTTATCCATTCAAATGTCAATGGACATCTAGGTTGCTGCCATGTTCTAGCTATTGTAAATAGTGCCACAATGAACAATGGGGTACATGTGTCTTTTTCAATCGTGGTTTCCTCAGGGTATATGCCTAGGAGTGGAATTGCTGGGTAATATGGTGGTTTTATTCCTACTTTAAAAAAAAAATCTCCATACCATCTTCTATAGTGGCTGTATCAATTTACATTCCCACCAACAGTGCAAGAGTGTTCCCTTTTCTCCACACCCTCTCCAGCATTTATTGTTTGTAGACGTTTTGATGATGGCCATTCTGACTGGTGTGAGGTGATATCTCATTGTAGTTTTGATTTACATTTCTCTAATAATGAGTGTATCAAGCGTCTTTTCATGTGTTTGTTAGCTATCTGTATGTCTTCTTTGGAGAAATGTCTGTTTGAGTCTTTTTACCACTTTTTTGATTGGGTTGTTTGTTTTCTGGCATTGAGTTGTATGACCTGCTTATACAGGAAATTAATCCTTTATCAGTTGTTTCATTTGCTATTATTTTCTCCCATTCTGAGGGTTGTCTTTTCACCTTGCTTATAGTTTCCTTTGCTGTGCAAAATCTTTTAAGTTTAATCAGGTCCCACTTGTTTACTTTGGTTTTTATTTCTATTACTCTAGGATGTGGGTCATAAAGGATCTTGCTTTATGTCATCGAGTGTTCTACCTATGTGTTACTCTAAGAGTTTTATAGTTTCTGTCTTCTATTTAGGTCTTTACTCCATTTTTGAGTTTTGAGTTTATTTCTGGCTTTCTATTTTGTTCCATTGGTCTATATTTCTGTTTTTGTGCCAGTACCATACCATGACTGTAGCTTTGTAGTATAATCTGAAGTCAGGAGGGTTGATTCCTCTGGCTCCATTCTTCTTTCTCAGGATTTTTTTGGCTATTCAAGGTCTTTTGTGTTTCCATATGAATTGTGAAATTTTTTGTTCTAGTTCTGTGAAAAATGCCAATGGTAATTTGATAGAGATTGCATTGAATCTGTAGCTTGCATTTGGTAGGATAGTCATTTTCACAATATTGATTCTTCCTACCCAGGAACATGGAATATCTGTCCATTGTTTATGGTATCTTTGATTTCTTTCATTAGTGTCTTATAATTTTCTGTGTACAGTTCTTTTGTCTCCTTAGGTAGGTTTATTCCTAGATGTTTAATTCTTTTTGTTGCAGTGGTGAATGGGATTGATTCCTTAATTTCTCTTTCTGATTTTTCACTGTTAGTATATAGAAATGTAAGTGATTTCTGTGTATTGATTTTGTATCCCGCAACTTTGCTAAATTCACTGATTAGCTCTAGTCCATAAAGGTTTTTGAATGAAAGCAAATTTAATTTTGAAGCTCAAGCTATCTCTTTGAAAATTATCATCAAGAAGATAACCTGGAATTCACATCAAGTATTTATTGATTTATTTGGAAAACATAACCTACTATGTATACTAGTGGTCTTCAAAGCAGCTCTCAAAGACTGTTTCAGAGAATCTGAGAGGTCAAGACTATGTTGATAATAATACCAAGATACTACTGCCTTCTTCATTCTTATCATCTTGTGGACAGAGTTTTCCAGAGACCACACATTGTATGGGATCACAAGAGGCTGAATGCTGAAGTAGACATAAGGACTCAACCATTGTCTATTACACCAGACACTAAAGAGATTTGTAAAACTATAAAACATTGTCAATTTTCTTACTAATTTTTGTCTTCGAAAAGTTATTTTTCAAAAAATATTTTTACTAATATTTAATGGATTTCTTATATTAAACAAATTAATAAATACTTTAAATATCTCAGTTTTAAATTTGTAACATGGCAAAAATTTATATAACCCTTATAAAAATGTATATTTGGGGTCCTCAATAACTTTGAAGAGTATAAAGAGTATACTTCAAAGTACTTTGATCCTGAGATCAAAAGTTTGAGAATCACTAGTATATACTATACTTCATCTTTCTCCACCTACAACAAATCAAGATATGGTATGACTCAAGCTTCCCTGGTGGTACAGTGGTTAAGAATCCACCTACCAATGCAGGGGACATGGGTTTGATCCCTGGTCCAGGAAGATCCCACGTACCACGGAGCAAGTAAGCCCATGCATCACAAATCCTGAGCCTGTGCTCTACAGATGGGCTCTGCAACTACTGAGCCAACATGTCACAACTACTGAGTCTGTGCTCTAGAGCCCATACTCCGCAACAGGAGAAGCCACTACAGTGAGAAGCCAGCAAACCACAGCTAGAGAGTAGCTCCCGCTTCTGGCAACTAAATAAAGCCCACACGCAGCAACGAAGATCCAGCACACCCCAAAATAAGTAAATTAATTTTTTAAAAAAGAAAAGAAATGGTATGACACTACCCTAAATCATGCTGCCTTGCCTGGGATAACATGAAATCCAGCTTTCTACAAAGAATAAGAAACACACATCCTTTCTTTTGCTCTTTCCAACCAAGCTGTAGTCCTTTCTGAGTGATGCAGATAGCATTTTTAAAATTAACAGGCTGTTAAATTTTGAGGGGGATATATTTTTGCTATGAATTTCTGGGGTTTCTGTGCTGTAGTTATTGAGATTCTCTGCTTAATGCATGATCGAATTTTGTAATATAGTTTTATGATCATGTTAAAGAACGAATGTACTCCTAAATATTCCTTACTCAAAGCTGTCTCTTCTTTCTCTATAGATGTAATGTCCTCTTGAATCTCACTGAGAATAGTAATATAACTGGTTTTAAAGTTTTCTCCTATGTCCTCAATTGCTTTGGCGTGAATCCTGGACTCTGAGGACTGCCAAGTAGCTACACATGTTCAAAAATCTTTTAGAAATGTTGGCCTGTATTTTTTGGTATTGATACGCTCTAACAACCCATGTAAATCACTCTTTAGTGTTCGGACACCATCCTCCATAGAGATTTTCTATCTGTAACCCATGGATGAAGAAGTTGCCTAGTACACTTCACTCTGAAGAATCGAAAGCCCAAAAACTTTCAATAAACTCATCACAGTTCACTGTGGGGCAGACCACATGAAGCAATGTTACTGCTAACAGTTGCTGTTTCCCAACAGAGCAGTATTAGTGCCAGTATATTTCTTCCCTATTAATGCTGATACACTGTTCCAAGTCTGTCAGGTGAAAACTTGAAATATCTCAAATACTAAGCTCTTTTTCTATAGGTAGCAAATTGTGTAGAGACTGATCAGTCAAAAATAGTGCCCATAAGAACACCTAACTTGGCCAAAATTTTTAAAGAAAATAGAATACCTCAGGAAAAGTAAACTTTCAAATGTGTGTTGGAGGAAAACCTTACCTGCTCCCTCCAGACCCATGTGACACCCTCCTGTTATTAACCACTCCTCTTGCACTCTAGTCCCTGGGGTACTCTTTTCTCCAAGGAGCCAAACTCCTAAATCCATTCCAGCTCCACCCCTTTATCCATCCACTCAGACCCCAAAGGGCATCATTTAATTCCACGCAATTTCAACCCTTCTATCACCAGCATCATCAACTCCTTTTTGGTTTCATCTACTTAGCAGAATGCAACATGGAGTGGTCCACTATGCACTTGTGGGCTCGAAGCCAGGAAAGTACAAGTGAGGGCTGGCTCCGGAATAGCACTGCCTGCGCTTGAACATTAGCCCTGCTACTCATTAGCTGCAGAACACTGAGTGATGTATTCAACTTTCCAGTCTCATCTGCAAAATGCAGATGGTAAAGACAGGAGCTTATTTTACAGCATTGTGGTGAAAACCACACAAAATACAAATTACTTTGTGCTTACTTGGCACAAAGTAAGCGCTCAATGAATGTTTGCTATTTTTATTTGCTATAACACCTGGCTGCCCAGCTGTGATGAAGGAATTCTGGATTAGTGCTTCAACACATATATGCTGCCTGGTTTACCCTTATAACCTGCTCATGACCCTGGAACCTTGTCGCATTGTCCAGATTCATTTCCTCAGATGTCCCCGCAAACCTCCATCTCTCTGCTCAAGCCCCAATCCTCTGTGTCTGCTCCCCCTCACCTGATGATTTTGCTCCTGATTTCACAGAAGACACAATCTGCTATGAATTTCTACCAGTCTGTTTGCTCAGACAGTAAACAATCTGCCTTCAATGCAAAAGACTCAGGTTTGATCCCTGAAAATGAGGAAGATCCCCTAGAGAAGGGAATAACAATCCTACTCTAGTATTCTTGCCTGGAGGACCCCATGGACAGATGCAGAGAGGAGAACACGAGCGGCTAACACATTCCCCAGGAATAGTATGCCCATTCTTTAAATTTTCTCTCTTTGAGAGGAATAGTCCTCCTCCTGCTGGAACAATCCATTCTCCTGTGTTCTAAGCTTCATTCTTCCTGCCTCCTTTCCACTCCAGCAATCATAACTTCTACTTCCTAATCTTTAGTTTCTTTCTCCACTATTACCTCTCCTGAGCCTTAAGTTTGACTCCCAGACTTTCATCTTAAAACAGACTTCCCTCTTCTAACTCCATTCACCTCTAGCTCACTTTATTTCTCCCTTCATAGCCAAACTGCTAGGAAAAATCTCCACGCTCACATTCATTACTGAAATTTTCAACATTTTATAATGTGTACTGCTGCTGCTGCTAAGTCGCTTCAGTCGTGTCTGACTCTGTGCTACCCCATAGACAGCAGCCCACCAGGCTCCCCCGTCCCTGGGATTCTCCAGGCAAGAACACTGGAGTGGGTTGCCATTTCCTTCCTCAATGCATGAAAGTGAAAAGTGAAAGTGAAGTCACTCAGTTGTGTCCGACTCTTAGCGACCCCATGGACTGCAGCCCACCAGGTTCCTCCGTCCATGGGATTTTCCATGTACTATGACACCATTAAGCCCTCAATCTAAACTTGCTTTGGTTTCCAATGACCTCATATGCAAAAATCAGAGCATTTTGGAGTTTGTACATTTTGCTTACTCTTCCACCCTTGAATTGCTCTTGTATATTTTTGCGGCTTCATTAGACTATAAGTTCATTAATGTCAAAACAGTGGCATGATTTTGTCTCTAAATCCAAGCACATAATATGGTGCCCAGTCTGTACTGAATGAGTCAATGAAATAAAGAATCAATGAAAATAATCAGTCTTGGTGGCTCCAAAGCCTTTAGTGTGCTATCTCTGTTGATTTCACCCCAGTAAAAATTTAAAAAGTGATTCTGTAAATTACTTTGTCAGCAAAGCGAGATATCAAGGAACCAAGGTTCTACCTGGTGCTACTCTATTTAGCTCTTGGTTTTTTCCTGTGGAAATATGTTTACTGGTTTAATGAGTGATCAAGGGTTTATGTCTTCAAAGTCTCAGCCTAGCTCACAACACAGAAAGTTGTCCAACACACTTCAAGGCCACATAGCTTTATCAGTAGTGTTACAAATGACCCTGGAAGCTGAAGCCAGTACCCCTCCTAGTTAATCTTTCCTGTAATACATCTCAGATCCAGTGTTTTCTCCTCTCCTTTCCTCTAAACACAATAGGGCAGGGACTTCCCTGGCAGTCCAGTGGTTAAGATTTTGCCTTCCAATGTAGGAGGTGCAGGTTCAATCCCTGATTGGGGAGCTAAGATTCCACATGCCTCAAGGCCAAAAAAAAACAAAACATAAAAAACAGAAGCAATATTGTAACAAATTCAATAAAGACTTAAAAAAGTGTTCCATATCAAAAAAAGATTAAAAAAAAAAAACAATAGGATGTACTTAACAAAATTTTGCAAGAAGTACTACAACATAGAAAGAACTCTTTCTTTATTGTTTATATGTTTGAGAGGAATGTTTTTAGACTTAATATTTTTAAAGCTGTTTTAGATTAACAGCAAAATTGAGAAGAAGGTACAGAGATTTTCCATGCCCCACCCCCTGCCCCACACAGGCACAGCCTCTGCCATTATCAACATCCCCCACCTGAGTGGTACATTTGATACAACTGATGAACCTATTTTAACATCATAACCACCCAAAGCCTGTAGTTTACATTAGGCTTCACTCCTGATGTGGTACATTCTATAGGTTTGGATAAATGTACAGTGACACGGATCCATCATCATAATATCATACAGAGTATTTTCACTGCCCTAAAAATGCTGTTTCCTCTATTTATCTTTCCTCAATCCCTCCAACCTCTCATTACCTACATAATTTATGACAATAACAATGTGTTAAAGAAATGAAGCTACTACAAAATTAACATTATACTAAATTAGCAAAATGAATTAATGAATTGGTTTTCTTCATTCCTAAACTTCTTTACCCTAAACATCCAATGAGGAGAGTGAAAGGAATGAAGACATTTGTTTTGTTATTATTATTATGGCAAATAATCTGGCATCACTTTAAAAAGGAAAAGATTATTGCTTCCCACTTAGCTTTGTCTCCATGGCAAATTCCAATTCTTTGAGAATAATAAAAGACATAAAGCATATAATTTTCATCCCTTTCATTCTATAATTTTCTTGATCAAAACAGAAACCCAATAGGATGAGTACACTGATATTTCTATACATTTTGATTAAATAAAAATATAAAACTTTGACTCCGTCAAGCAGATCTTCTCTACAGTAATCAAAACCTACCTGCAGATTAAAGAAAATATGTTATCAAATCCAATAGCTTGATCTCTCATCAACCCTGAGAAGGAAATATCATTCATTTACTGATTGATTGCTCACCAAACATTCATTATGCTAGACACTGGCAATACAGTGAATAAGATCCACTTCCTGCCCTCAAGATTTTCAGAGTCAGTAGGAGAAACGGAACCCAGATTACAACATGGCAAGAATCTTATCTATTCTCAGCTATGACAATTCTAAGGACAGCATTTTTATTAGATTAATATTAAAGTCTGAGAGGCTTGCCTTGGCTCTTCAAACACTTAACTATTGAAGACTTCCTTCAGTTTGCTCATCATTTCCAATAAATTTAGCTAAGACCCTTTCCTCAAACAATCCTTACCCTTGTTCCACAAAACTCAAGAATTGGTAACCAAAAAAAAGAGAAAAAGTGAAAGGAAATAAAACAACAACGTGAAAAGGATTTGTAAAAATCCTGCCACTGAGAAGTTGTTGATGAGGGCAGAGGACTGGTAATTCACCACCACACAGAATCAAGGTTTTTAAACAGTTTAGACATTAAACTTCACAAAGGAACTTTCAGAATGTCATCTGCTAATCCCCTAAAGCTTATAATCCTAAGTTATTTTATTTTCCCATGAAAATAAGTTCTCCATCATGGTTACAATCCAAGGTTAACTCGCCAAGACCTATTTCTTTGACTTCTTCAATAAACATTAAAAATGCCTACAAAGCACTGTGCCAAGAGTTGGGGATGTGAAGTCAAATAAGATCCAGTCTCTGCCCCAAAGAGCTTAGAGTCTAGAGGAGGAAATTAATGTTTGCAGAATAATGCTGATTTCTAGAATATTCACAAGGAATTTTGAAGAGCCAAGAAAGGGGGCATTCAAGTCAGACTGAAGAGGGAAGCCCCCAGCACATTGCCCTGTCAGAGGACATGTCTGAGCTGAATTTGAAGGTTGAGAAGGAATCAGCTGCACTAGAAAGGGGACAGTAGGTGAAGACACACAACACACCTGAATGACGGCTGATGGCTGCTTTGAGAATCTGCAAGCCAAGCCATCTATTACAGGGCTTCTAAATTTTCACATGTCACAGAACCACATGCTTCTGATCAGTGTATTAAGGATCTGGACTCACAGTTGATATGAAAGGTGAGCTTCACAAACACATATGTTGCCAATGAGATCCCAGTAAGTTGCAGATTGCAGAAAACTGAGATGCTTAAATTATTCTGGTTAATGGGCTTACTCTCCACTGGTTATGTACAACAGACTGAAAGGACAGTTGCAGGTGCAAATTGAGAGGTAAACAGACCTCTAAATAAGAGCCAGGGAGCACTGGCCCAGGAAGCGCAGGTTGCAGAATGAATTATTAATCCTTGTACTGATCCACAGTCAAAGGCAGGACTGGTTTCTAAGTGAAGATATCTTATTCCGAATGCTGTGACTTTAAGGTTAAAAATAGACTCATAATTCCCTCGACTCTCTTTCTCTATCACTGGTGAAAAAATGAAATAGCTCCGTTGGGTGGTAACTGATGTGTCTGACACTAAAATTTCATTCTCTATACTGCCATCCTTTGAAAGGCACAGTAAGGGAAGAAGGGTGACTTGACATGCAAAATGGCGCATTTTTGACACGAAGCCATTGAGATATTTGTGAAAGAGCATTTTCTACTGGGACAGAAATGCAGTTCTATTTCAAAGTCCACCACACATCCCAAACTTCACTTTGAGCAAACATTTCAGGGTAAACACATATACGATGGTGAAAAGAGGAATTTTTTTTTTTGTTTTTTAGAAATACCCAGGAAAGGTAGAGTAAGGGATAAATTTTTTCTTTTTTAATACAAACTATTGAAAAATATAAAAAGCTAGAAGTCAGAGTTCCTAGCACATAAGTGTGCCATTTATTGATCTTAGGGACAAAAGAGACACATAAGCACAGATTATATAAATATACATAATCAGTCTAATGCCATTAATTTTACCTCAATTTGTTTTTGTTCTTCCCAACAAATTACTGACTAAATTAAAAAGCAGCTATTTAATCCACATAGTACATCTTATATTCACTTAGAAAATATTTACTAGTATCTACTTCATATCAGACACCATCCTCCATGCAAGCAGAGCAATGAAAAAGATACACTAGGTCCTTCTTGTAATGCAGCTTAATTCTACAGAGAGATGTACAGTACCAAGAAGTAAAGAAACAAGATCATTCTAGCTGATGTTAACAATTTGATAATAATAAAACAGTGATGTAACAGGAATATGAAAGGGAAGAGTTATGATGAAAGTACCAGGGAAGGCCTCTTTGTGGAGGTTCTTTTCAAATGAATACCAAGTGATGAAAAGGAGTTGGTCATAAAAATTGCAAAGGTGGCGGCTGGGCGGGGAGGGGTGGTGCTTCCCTAGTGGCTCAGTGGTAAAGAATTCCCCTGCCAATGCAGGAGATGCAAGTTGATCCCTGATCTGGGAAGATTCCAGATGCCTTAGAGCAACTAAGCCCGTGCATCACAACTAGTGAGCCTGTACGCTAGAGCCGGGAGCCGCAACTACTGAAGCCCCTGTGCCCCAGAGCCTGTCTCTGCACCAAGAGAAGCCACCACAACGAGAAGCCAGTTCACCGCAACTAGAGCGTAGTCCCTGCTCACTGCAACCAGAGAAAAGCCCATACAGCAATGAAGACCCAGTACAGCCCCAAATAAATAAATAAATAAACAAAAATTTTAATAAAAAAACAATTAAGATGATCCAGAGAGTTGATATGGGGTGGGAGGTGGGGGGAGGGGTTCAGGATTGGGAACTCATGTACACCTGAGATGGATTCATATCAATGTATGGCATAACCAATACAGTACTGTAAAGTAAAATAAAGTAAAAATAAATATTAAAAAAAATAAAAAATTAAAAAATCAAAAAAAAATTAAGTGGTGGGGAAAGACATGTATGTGCACATGCTGAACATGTTTGTGTGCATGCTGAGTCGGTTCAGTCGTGTCCAACTCTGTGACACTGTGACTGTAGTCTGCCAGGCTCCTCTGTCCATGGGATTCTCCAGACAAGAACACTGGAGTGGGTTGCCATGCCCTCCTCCAAGGGATCTTTCTGACCTAGGGATCGAACCCATGTCTCTTATGTCTCCTGCATTGGCAGGTAGGTTCTTTACCACTAGCGCCACCTGGGAAGCCCAGAATTCAATTCAATTCAATACAAGTATAAACAGCCAGAATTAAATCCAGCTGCTTACAATAGAATACCAAAGAAAATGATTTACCCAAAGGAAGTTCTTTTTCTCATAGCTTGGGTCTCCAGAGGGAGACCCAAGCTCTCTCTAATATTTCCTTTGATACCCCTGATGTATATCTTTTCTCCTTATGCTCACCCAGAGGGCCATTCTATCACTTTCCAGGAAACCAGCATCCAGGAGGTGGGAGGGTGGGGGGAAGAATGGAGAAGGGTGATGGGTAAAAGGCCCAGCCAGTCCAGCCAGTCCCTTCATATCAGAAAATAATAGCCTCCTGAAAGCTCTGCCCATAAACCTCAATTTACATTTGCTCTGAACACTGTTCCACAGCTACTGCAAAGCAGCTTGGAAAGCTGCGTGCCTTTAACTTGCCTGGACCTTTTGTAGCCCCTCTGCCTCCTTGGAGCAGTTCTCTTGGGATTACATCAGATGCTGTCTCCTGGGCTTGAAGTCCTAAAAATTCCCACTGAATAAAACATAATTCTCAACTCTTAGGCTGTGAATATTTTTTAGGTGGATAACACTCATAACCCCGTCCTCTTCCACTGCCTTCATCTCTCTGCTTTCACAAGGACTCAGAATATTGAACTGACAGAACTCGTTCTTCCAAATCCATTCTGGTTATTACCACTGTCCTATTCATTCACATTTATGAGAAGTACTTCTTTATTTGTTCTAATATTTTCATTTACCTGGTACTCTAGATAGATTTCCATGTGTTCTTTATCTATCTAATATGGATGGGAAGAAAAAAAAAATTCTTTAAAAATCGAAACTGACTGTATCTCTTTCTGATATTGAAGTTTAGGGGAGTGAAACTCATATTAGTGGGAATATAATCTCTACACAGCTCCTTTTCACTCTGAGATACGTGGGGAGGCAAGAAGAAAAGAGCGAAATTTCAAAGCTCCTGCCAGCGCGTCAGTGCTGTGAAACATTAATGAGCTTCTGGATTTGCAAAGGTGGGCCCAGAGCCTAAGGATGTTTGAGAGTTAAATTGCTCTGCATAATGAAGTAAAGGTAATTGAGTTTCCGGAGGAATTGGAGAATAAAGAGGTCTGGGCAAATGGAGGGAGCAGGGAGCTGGGAAGGTGGCAGTTGTCCAGCCTCACGTTAGAGCTTGCAGGATTCCAGCATGACCCAAGAGGCAGGCAGCAGTGACTCTGTGGGCAGGCACTGGGCAAATGCTTAGAGATCCTGTCACACCCAGGACAAGCCACTATTTTTAAATCTGAGGGGCTTAAAAGGAGGCAGTGAGTCTCAAAGAAGGGTAGGAGGCTGGAGCTTCTCTGGAGTCTCCAGGGCAGAGACACACGGAAGGGACTGCTTATACCTCTCGCCCTGAAGGCTACTGCCCTGCATGCTGAGACAGACAGTAACGTCAGACAAGCCCTGAGTTCCAGCAATTGCTTTAGATGAACCTCATTCCCTCCTCTCACTTCTCAGCAACCCTCTCCCCACCACCACCACCCAGCACCTCCAAGCAGAGTCCTCTGCAAACGCAAATACAGCTGGCAGGGACAGCTGGTGTGGCTGAACCCTGATTACCAAGTGTGACACACTGTCTTCTCTGTGGTAGTCAAAAAAAAAAAGTTTCCTCCAGAGACCTCTCTTCCTCTCTGGGGCCCAATGACTTCCAGTGTAACTTTCAGTAACATTACTGTGTATTACAGTGGTTCCGAGCACCCCAACGATGCCCCACCCTCTGGCCTTCACATGCGCTGCCTCACCTGCGTGCCCCCAGTACCAGTTAAGACAGAGCTCCTTCTGTCTCCTCTGCATACCAGGGTACATCCCTCCTCCCCACACACAGACTGTTCCGTCTTCCATGCTGCACCCGCTTTCATAAAACTGGATTTCCTATGGGGACTCCAAAAAACCAATTCAGGCCTCATTGCCTCCAGCAAGCCTCCCCCAGCCTCCACATCTGATTTGAGGGGCCTCCTTCATGGCCCCCTTCATTCTGAAGATGCTCTGCCCCAGCATACCACACTCTACTGAAGTCACTGATTTACTTCTGCGCCTCCTCAATAGCTGTATCTGTCAGGGGAACACACTGAAACTGCCCACCCTGGGCAGGCCCTTTAGTAACCATTCGCACGAGTTGTTTTATGACAGGAGATCCTGGTAAGGAATACGGAACTAATACGCCACCACCAACTGGAAGAGTTCCGGAGAGGCAATGGCACCCCACTCCAGTACTCCTGCCTGGAAAATCCCATGGACGGAGGAGTCTGGTGGGCTGCAGTCCATGGGGTCGCACAGAGTCGGACAGACTGAGCGACTTCACTTTCACTTTTCACTTTCATGCATTGGAGAAGGAAATGGCAACCCACTCCAGTGTTCTTGCCTGGAGAATCCCAGGGACGGGGGAGCCTGGTGGGCTGCCGTCTACGGGGTCGCACAGAGTCAGACACAACTGAAGCGACTTAGCAGCAGCAGCAGCAGCAGCAGCAATCGGAAAAGTTCAGGAAAGGTCGAAAGGAGACACCGCGTGTCCGTCCACTTTCCAGAATCCCTCTCGCTAGCATCCATCTTGGCTGAGTGATGCGTGGGCCACCAGGAAAGACTGCGAATTAGAATGACTGGCCAAAGACTACCCGGAAACTAATCCTATCACCATAAAGCCAGAGACTGCGAGCCACGTGGCAGAGCTGTTCTCCTGGGTTCCCTTACCCTACTGCTCTCCACTCGGGTGCCCTTTCCCAATAAAATCTCTTGCTTTGTCAGCATGTGTCTCCTTGGACAATTCTTTTCTGAGTGTAGACAAGAGCCCGCTCCTGGGGCCCTGAAGGGGGGCCTCCCCCTTCCTACAACGTATCCAGAGCCTAGCACTGTGCCCACAACATAGTAACTGTTTAATAACTTTCTGATGATAAATATATGACCTAAAAGTTTTTATTCCAAAGCCTAAAAAGATAATCAGATACAGATCTGCCCAAGAAGAGCATATTTCAAATAACTGTCAGACAGGAATATGTCTTTCCAAGTCCTGATTTTTCCTTCAACATATAGCTATGACTCTTCTGGCCTCTATCCAGACCCTCATATTACTCTTCCCTAGTTAAACTAATAGCAGCCTTCAAACCAAAATTATGAATGCTAATTATTTCAGTCAACAAGTATGTATCACACACTTCACACAGAAGCGTGGTGCTAAGCCCTGGGAATACATTAGCAAACAAAACTGGCATTAATCCCACCCCCATGGAATTAAACCAATGAATAAACAGCTACAATATTACAATTGTGATAAATGCTTCATGATGAAAATGACAAGGTATAATGAAGAGTGTAGCAGTTTAATAGGGGAAACCTAAACCAGTCAATCCTAAAGGAAATCAACCCTGATTATTCACTGGAAGAACTGATGCTTAAGTTCCCATACTTTGGCCACCTGATGCGAAAAGCTAACTCACTGGAAAAGACCTTGATGCTGGGAAAGACTGCAGGCAGGAGGAGAAGGAGGCAACAGAGGATGGGATGGTTTGATGGCATCATCGACTCAACTGACATGAGTTTGAGCAAATTCCAGGAGATAGTGAAGGACAAGAAAGCCTGGCGTGCTGCAGTCCATGGGATCTCCAAGAGTTGGACATGACTTAGCAACTGAACAATAACAACAACCTAGTCTGGGTCAGAGATGGGAGGTTTGCCAGTCAGAGTGCGTGTGGATTAGGGTCGGCTTCATTTGGAAGGAAGAGTTTGCCAGCAACAGTGTATGCGTGTGCATATGCGTGTGTCTGTGAAAAGATGGTTATTACAGAGGAAAAAGCCTGTGCACCCCTGAGGGAGCATAGAGAGCTTTGGGAATGGAGAAAAGGACAGTGTGGTGGGACCCTGAGCTCCCTGTACAAGTGAGTGAGGTTGAACCAAGCTGCAGCGTATCTGGCTGGCTAAGCTAAATTAGTTTTGCCTTGGTAAATCTGTCAGAGGAAGACTAACTGTACAGGCTACATCTGTAGGAGCAATCTTTCCGAAGTGAAAAAGAAGCATAATAGTGAATTCACGCACACAGAAACAACCATCAACTGAAGAGGCAGCATCTCCAAACTGCCTAAGTGGAGGGACAGCCTTAACCTCAATTATTCCAAGAGAACCCATCAGAACTCAGTTAAGCTAAAGAGACTCTGCATTTGGGGGTGGCGGTGCTTCTGGGAAAAGGAGTCTGTCAGATCCTGGGCACAAGCGATGGCTACAAGTCACCTCAGAGAGAGCGGGACTAACACCGTAAATACAAAAGTATTTCTGAAGATTGTAGCCAACTGACTTGAACACTGCAGCCACACCAGGCACGTGAATTCTTTTTAAATTAACAGCATAGTAGGAATGCTGTTGGATCATTTAACATTCTTATCTCCTATTTAGAAGGAGCTGGAATTTTGTGTTACCTCTGAATCCAAATTTATACAATGCTGAGGAGTCCATGGTTTTCAGGCATCATTACAAAACAACGAGCACTTCCTAACAGGTGGTGGCAGCAAAAATCTTGAATCTTGAGATCAGATTTCTTAGTTTTGATGCCTACCCCAGAATCACCTCAAACTCTCGAGCACAGTAACATGTTAGGGTTATTCCAGAGGTAGACATTACTAGTATGTCAGGATTCCCATAAGAGGAATTATACCATATACCATATACTATATAATGAACAACTTCCAACTTCCTATTTAAGTGTTGTAATTACAACTCATGTTGAAGATCTTATGTTAGTAGTATTTGCTTTAATGCAAGGAAAAATTATTTTCAGTTGAAATGGTAGGGTGCCAGCAGCTTACTTAATATATATCCTAAGTGGCTTAGGGGCAAGTACATAATCCTTTCAGCTGGATGCCTCAATTACATTTATCTTATTGTAGCGACCTATTGCACAGTTAATCACCTTCAACTGTATTGTTAACCTGATGCTTTAAATATTCATATTCTCAGAACACATCAATTATTTTTCTGCCATTCTTTCACTTGAAAAGATCCTTGTCACATTAATGGCTGGTGAGATAATAGATGCCATGTTCCTAATATTATAAATTATTGTGACTTCTATACTCAACGACCAGTTGTAACTTAGAAAATCAAAGCCACAACTATATGTGACTATAAAATGACAATGAAAATAGGAGTTCATTATATACTTAGGGACTGTTTGACATTTTCCAGCTTGCCCTGATTTTATAAAAAGAAATGACCTTGAAAATAGTTAAACCTATCAAGTGGTAAGGCTGCAGTTCACTGAAATAGACAACATGTTCATGTCTTTATAATGTTGTTAAGCATTCATGAAAGTGAAAACAATTTTATTGCTCTTTAACCAATTTATACTTGTATTTCATAGGCTTATGCATATTCACCACAAGGCCATTCTAATCTTTGTTTACCTACAGACCTCTGAACTTGGAAATAAAGGCAATCAGGTCTCAGTTTGCTAGACAAGGAAAAAAAGATCAGATTTTCCAAGAGGCATAAGGATCTAGTTTTTGTTTTATCAGCCTGTGTTTAATTAGAGTGCTCTCAGTAAAAACACCAATTCAGATTAGTTTCCTTTGCTCAGTGTTTATTAATATAGACACTCTTTCAAAGGGAACTTATGTTGACAAATAAATTTAGCTGCTGTCATTTTATAAAAGGAACAAGTACAGCAATAACAACCAAAACAAAGAAGACAGTGTGATGGAAAGAAAATACCTTTGAAACCCTGAGGTTACCAGGCCCACTATGTATACCCCCTGCTGTGCTGGTACATTGCCTTCAGCTACACCTCAGGACCTCAGGGTAAAGGGAACTGAGAGAAGGTTCTACAAAAGTCAGAATCTCCGTGAACTGAAGGCCAAAATTCAGGGATCTAAAGAAAAGATCCTCTGCTGCTGCTGCTAAGTCACTTCAGTCGTGTCTGACTCTGTGCGACTCCAGAGACCAGGCTCCCCCGTCCCTGGGGTTCTCCAGGCAAGAACACTGGAGTGGGTTGCCATTTCCTTCTCCAATGCATGAAAGTGAAAAGTGAAAGTGAAGTCTCTAAGTCGTGTCCGACTCCTAGCAACCCCATGGACTGCAGCCTACCAAGCTCCACCGCCCATGGGATTTTCCAGGCAAGAGTACTGGAGTGGGTTGCCATTGCCTTCTCCGAAGAAATACTCAAGATGGAAGGTATGTTTCCATGTTTAGCTCAAGTTCTCTGAGGGCCTCCTCTTTCACTCCCACCCTAGCCGAGTCAATTCAGAGCACGAAGTTTAAGTGTATACGTAGTGTTGAGCTATTTTTTCCCAGTAGGTTCCTAGGAAAAGGACTTGAAGGAGAATGGTATAAAAATAAGGCTTCTTATGAGATGAGGGCCTGCTTTAGATATTCTGTAAACCGCTGGGGAACAGGGTCCTGGAGAGAGAGAACCAGGCATGATTTTTTTGACAGAAGAGAAGCCATTTTTGGCCAAAGCCATTTTGTGGTCTAAGCTGGCCACAGTGCTTGCCCTTGAATGGATCTAAGTAATTAATGATCTTAAAGGACGTGGGGGACTACGGGAACAAAAGAAAAGCAATCGAGAAATGATAGTAGTCTTGGTTTTTCCTCAAAAGATGTACAGAACAATCTGATACACATTTTGGAGTCATTTGCAGGAACCAAGGCTCCCACCCAGGTAGAGGACTTAAGTACATGCTGAGACCCCAGCCTGGTTAGAACCTGATCCTCGAGACCCCAATCAGCTAAAGATTAGACTCCGCAAACTTTGCCCCAATTCTATACTAAACTATCTTCTGCTCAAGCCCCCTCATGACTAGGCATGTACCCTTCACTTAAAGCTTCCTCAGTTTTGCTGTTCAGAGAGACACTGCTTTGGGGAAAGTTCTCCAGTGTTCTCCTATTTGCTGCAAGTAATAAATCCTTCCTTCTCCTGATATTTGCTTGGTTGTGTCTTTTGGCTCAAGGACCCACCAAGAAACAAAAACAGTTTTCAGGTAACAGGAGAGATGGAGGGAGGAAGAAAGATTTCTTAGAAAACATTCTTTCTACTTAATACAGGGACGAGTGGCACTGCTGGGACTATGATTGAAAAAAAAGCTCAATAACTGCGGTTCTCAGTGATGTCCATGAGAAACACACTTGAAGGTGAAAAAAGTAACTGTCATGGCCAGGTCCAGAGAGGAGCTGTTTCCAGCGCTAGGATCTTCCTGGACACCCACTCATTCACTTGCTCAGACTGAATGAGTGTCTATCACATGCCAGGCATGCTGTCCTTGCAGTGAGCAAGACTGACAATGTCTCTGCTCATGCGGAGCTTACACTATTCTAAGTGGTGACTCATAGAAACAGTAATAACCAATATCTTTGGGAGAGTAATCAGTGCTATTAGGAAAATATCCATCCATTAGTCTATTCATTCCCTCACAAAAGACTGAATGCATGTTTTGCTAGCAGCTGGAAACACACACAATGGGAATTAAAACACAGGCGAAATTTGGGGATCAGTCACATATATATGGTAATGAACCTATAGGAATTAATGAGGTCACCCAGATAGAGAGTGTATAGAGGACAATAAACTCAAACATAGAAAAAGTATTTAAACTTAAACTAGGAAAGTGTTTCAAGAAGGAACCATCCAGAGTACACACATTTTTTATGTCAAGGATGAAACTGAGCAGGACCCTGTAGGGCCCCTGGACACAGAAACACTTCTGTGTCCCTCATTCCTTATTTGGAGGGAATAGGCTTCGGCCTCCAAGAACTTCCCTAAGTTCCACAGGGCAGGTTCAAACAGATGTCAATCAAGGAAGGAAGAGGATACAGAGACAAGGGAAGAGCAGCAAAGACACAACAGTGCCGCCTTGGGGCAGGGTCCTGGCTCCACCTCAAGGGACACAAATAACAATAACAATGTCTTGAGCTCCTCTTAGAACTAAAACCCCCAACAAATGGATATGAAAGGAGTGTAGGCCCTGCAAATGCCCTGATCCTTATCAGCAACCCCACACTGAAACCACTGCTATGAAACTCCTCACCAAATCCTCCCCAAGTTGGGACACATAGTTTTGAAGGGCATGAGCCCACCGTGTACCCCTTTGCCTGGCAAAGACAACAAAGTTATTGCTTTCTACTTTACCCAAAACTCTGTCTCTGAGATTTGATTTGGCACTGGTACAAAGAGGCCAAGTTTTCAGTACCATGGAGTCAATACCAAAAGGATCCAGGACTCACCAGATTTAGCAACAGGGTGACATCAACTAGAATGGTTTCAACTGAGTTATGGGCCTGAACCTAAAACTGCACTGGGCGGGTGAGCCCATGAGATGTATGAAAATGCAGCCTAAGAATGAAGACAATCTCAGTTTTGATTGTGAAGGAAGAGACTGGTTCCAGGATAAGTAGAGAAACAGTTGGGACAGAGGAGTTTTTCATTTTTTTTTTCCCTTTCTTCCTTTCTCTCTCCCTCCCTTCCTAAAATAGGAAAAATTTAACCATACGTAAAGGTTGAAAAGAGAGACTACTGAAGAATAACTTGGTGGATTGAGGTCCCTGAAAGAATAAAAAAGAGTGGGATCCAGAAAGTAGGAGGAGACTCCTTTCCCCTGGGAACTGAGGGACAGGAGGACGAAAGATGCTGAGGAGAGCAACCATGGGTTAAGGAGCAGAAGTAAAGGATTAAAGGTTGAAAGACTCTTCTACCTGAATGGCCTCAGGCCAGGAAAATTCTCAGGCAAGATTTACTGCGAAAGGAAGAAGCCTTCAGGGACTGGAATGTGTATTTTAGGTTAGGTTAATTGACAACTGGTAAAAGTGAATGGGAGGTTTGAGAGGGGAGAAGGTGGGTTATAGTTTAATAAATTTACTTAATAGAGGGACATATAAAATTTGTCCACCTAGGCAGAAATACTTGGGGAACACAATGATTCAAACATCTGCAAAAAACAGTTTCATTTATCACTCCATGTCTGGGGTAAAAAACCTTGAAATGTAGATAGAGCTGAATCAACAAGCTCAGTAACACAAGAGAGTTATACAGGAGCAAATATATCTGTACACATACATCTAAACTGAAGAGGTGAGGAATTCAGAGAAATAAGGTACATGCTCTGCGAGGCACAGTTCAGTTACCTAACCTCAGGCAAGCTGCTTCCCCTTGCCATGTCCCAAATTTCCTTTCTATTTTTTTTTTAAAGGAAAATACTATCTATTTTCTATCAGCTTCTGAGGGATACTGTGGCGATGAATGCACTGTATACTTAAAACTCCTAGCCAACTTAGAAAAGAACCTGAGAACATCAAAAGCCCACACTAAACTGGAACAATCTCTGGGCACTGGCTACACGCTGGGCCACACGATGGGAGGTTCCCTTTACATTCAGGAAGAAAAAGGGACCGATGAGTACAAGGCTCTTTTCAGGAACATTCCTCTCACCTGAATCATTTGTTCCACTGTGCATGACTGAAACTTAACCCAATGAGAAGAAAGATAGCATCACGCCGTCTGAACACGCTTGAAGGCCTGCGACTCTCTTCTTACTACTTGCTGTGGGAAAAGGCATGTTAGTTCTTTGCTTATCCAAAATGTTAAGCCCTTTATTTACCGAGTGTCAGCTCAGTTAACACAGTGGGGCAGCCTCTGTTAATTCTTCAAGATGGCAGGATCCTAGAGCCTGGGAACCGTGTCAATCACTGTGCCCTGCACATGTCAAGTACTCAACCTGATCTTTGCCGGATACTGCCTGCCTGCCTTGCTCTGCAGTAGAACATGCAAGCATGTGCTCCTTAAAAGCAGCAAAAACTGCAGGCCAGGTGAGGCAGAATAGCTTGCTGATTTTCATTTAATTTTTTATGGAGATGAAATTCATATAACAAAAATTAAAAATTTTAAATGAACAACTCAGTAGCATTCAGGGCACTGAAGATGTTATAGAAGTACCACCTCCACTTAGTTTGAAAAAATTAATCACCCCAGGACAACACCCTGTACCCAATAAGCAGTTGCTCCTGACTCCCTCTTTCCACAACTCCTGGAAACCACCAATCTGAGTTCTATCTCTGTAGGTTTATCTCTTTTGGATATTTCATATAAATGGATTCATACAATATGTAGGCTTTTGGGTCTGGCTTCCTTTACTTAGCATAATGTTTTTGTAATTCATCCATGCTATGGTATGCATTAACACTTCTTCCTTTTCATGGCTGAAAGATATTCCACTGTATGGATATAACACAACTGGCTTATTCATCCATCCATTAATGAACATCTGGGATGTTTCTACCTTTTGAGAATCGTGCTGCTACAAACATATGTGTACATATATTTGTTAAGTATTGTTTTCCAGTCCTTCTGGAGATATACTTAGGAGTAGAGTCACTTAGTCACATGATAATTCTATGTTTAATTTTTTAAGGAACTGTTTTCTACAGTGTCTGTACCACTTTGCAGTCTTACCAGGAACTGTACAATGATTCTAACTTCTCCATATCCTCACCAACACTTCTTATTTTCCACTGTTTTGATTATAGCCATCCTAGTAAATGTTAAGTGATACCTCACCGTGGCATTTCCCTAATGACCAATGATCTTGAGCATCTTTTCCAGTATTGATTGACAAGCTGTGTAACTTCCCTGGAGAAACGTCTACCCAAGCCCTTGGCCCATTTTTAAACTGGATTGTTTGTCTTTTAGTCATTTTTAAGCAAGGTACTCCGATACTCATCTCTAAACATACTGCTTCAAGCAGATGAGATGCAGAACAAGATGTTAACAGTATAGTGTTAAGAGGTTATGTTCTGAAATCGGACTGCTTGGGTTCACTCTGTAACTGACTATCTTTATGACCTTGACAGAGCTATGTCTCTGAACCAGAGGTTCTCATTGTAAGATGAAGACATTAATACTAAACTCCACGGATGTGTGATGAGCAATAAATTATTTAATCAATGTAGTATACTTAACTGTGTCCAAGACAAAGTAAGAACTTAAAATTGTCAATAATCAATAAAATTTGTAGGGACAGCATCTCCATGTAATTACATATGTATTCCCATAGAGATGGGAGAAATGCATGAACCTTTGCCAGATTCAGCCATGCAAGGGAAAAAGGAACTCCAGCAAGGAAGTATGTTAAGTATAAATGTTAAGTATAAAATGGTTTCAAAATAATGAAAAGCATTTGATAAAATATTGCTATTTATACCGTTTAACAACATAGGAAAAGCTTTCTTATACTGTAGAACGGAAGGCAGAACCCACATCTGAGAAGAAAGTTTGATGATACAAACATTAAACAAGGACCAAACCTTCTGTCCTGTCATACAGTCCCTAGAATGAAAAAGATGGAGAAAGTTTGCAGGCTGCTGTGTTTTATAACTGTCATTTCTTTGAAATGTCTATCCATCACTGTGAGTGAGAACAATAAATCATATTATTGAGAAGCATCAAGATTCTCTCCTTTCTGTACAAACAAAAACTTCATTACAACCAGGGGAATCATGTCAAGCAGTGCACCCACTCACATCCAAAAGTCACATGCATCTTTCTGCTAAGGCTATGCTGCTGCCTTTATGCTTTGCAGTCTTTAGAAATGCATGTTCATTGTAACACGTGTCACCAATCCAATGTCAATGTGCAAAGACCTCTGTGCTCTAAGTCTATCCTAGATTTGGTAACTAAAAGTTCTTCCAGGGTAGGGGTTCAATATCTCTTACTATATTGTTGTCCAGTTGCTAAATCGTGTCTGACTTTTTGCGATCCCATGCCACGCTTCCTTGTTCTTCACTATCCCCCAGAGCTTGCTCAAACTCATGTTCATTGAGTCAGTGATGCCATCCAACCATCTCAACCTCTGATGCCCCCTTTTCCTCCTGCCCTCAATCTTTCTCAGCATCAGGGTCTTTTGCAATGTCTTCAGGGTCTTTGCTCTTACTATATACTCTGGTTCATTAAATCTTCTGTTTATAGTTTATAAATCTTCTGTTTACAATTTCATACTTGTAATTTTTCTGTCATTTTACATTGCTTTAAAAAGGAATGAAGTCCTGACTTCACTTGAATTCCTTAGGGAGCTTGGGTTTTCTAAAGGCTTATGTATCTCCTTCCCCACATTCCCTCCACCAGCAAATTTAAGCCTTGATATACTGATTAACTTAGATTATAATTCATGAGCTTTTCAAAGGATAGAGGCAAAGGAACTAAGAGTCACGGGTAAATTCAAGTTTATTCTCAATACAGGAACAAACGAATAAGATGGAAGGGGTGGTCAAAAATTAGTAAATCAAAAGGAAGGAAACAAATCAGTAAATGAAAAGGTAAAATGCCAAAATTAATTTACAAAGTAGAGAGAAGGGAAATTAGTGAAAGTCGGTTACAGAGCAAAAACCTTTCTCTGAAAAACCTCTAATTATATGATATATGAAATGGGCAAGCTTAAAAGTAAACTTACTGTAAAAAAGAAAAATTATGTTCTTGGGAAAGCAAATAAAAATTGGTCCTAGATTAGTCATCAAAATGTTCTTGCTTGTCCCAGATCACAGGTAAAGAACAATTAAGAGGCAGAATAATGTAATGCATATACAATGCACTGGCAGTCCCAGGTTTGAGTTTCAACTCCACAAATAAGGCAAGAAGCTTAGTTCCAAAATGTAACTAATAAGCTCATTTTCCCCAAATTATGGAAATGATTTTTCAAATTTGGTGACAATCAGAATTTGTTACAGCTTAACTCTGGATGCTGCCTGTTTTTTTATTTTCTGACCATTATAGAAAGTACAGAAATCACAGAATGCTGCTGCTGCTGCTAAGTCACTGCAGTCGTGTCTGACTCTGTGCGACCCCATAGATGGCAGCCCACCAGGCTCCACTGTCCCTGGGATTCTCCAGGCAAGAACACTGGAGTGGGTTGCCGCTGCCCTCTCTGAATCACAGAATAATATAAAGAAAAAAGAAAGGGACTCTATATATACTACATACTATAATATATACTACATACATGTTATACTTTTCCCTCTAACACTCTTTTTTCAATTAGTTATAATTCACAAAGAATTACATGTATAGATTTAGATATAATCTGATTAATTTGAATATTGACAGGCATTCATGTGACTCATGCCCCCATAAGTACATAAAGATTATTTATAACCATATAAAGTATTATAATATTTTAATTTATAATATTATAGAATTCCTAACTAAAATTAGCAGAAACCATGGACTAGCAATCAAAGAAAACCATATTGCAGTTTATTAGGTATTTATAAGTTAAGAAAAGGAATATTTTTGGTATAGTTCCTGGTTATCATAGGCAAGAATTAACTATTTTGTGTTATCCTAAATTGAGAATTTACATATTATGATTTCTTCCCTCCCAGAAATACATCTGATTACAAACTATCAGAATGATGTTATATATATATTGTTCAATTAATATTGTACCATGGTTATTTCCCCATATTATTAAAAATGATTAATGGTTCAAGTAACTTCTTTTTAGTTTCACTTATAATTCATTTAACCACTTCACATTGCTGGACCCTTTCTTTTTTTCCATTAAAATCAAGTACAATTACTAGTTGCACCAAATAGGATCACTATGAATTAATAATTTTACACTCTTAATAAATAGTTTCAAATTTGCTTTGCACCAATCACAAATCAGTGCAAACAAAATAGCAGTAACATGGAAGTGACAAGTTCTTGCTAACATTTCAGCATTAACATTTCTTATTAATTTCTGCCAAATGGCATTTTCCTATTTGTCTGTCTTTGATTATTAGTAAGATTAAATATATTTTCACATTTTTATAGGCTAATTCTTTTGTGACTTCTCTGTATATTACACTATCTATATTGAAAAGCAGAGACATTACTTTGCCAACAAAGGTCCGTCTAGTCAAGGCTATGGTTTTTCCTGTGGTCATGTATGGATGTGAGAGTTGGACTGCGAAGAAGGCTGAGTGCTGAAGAATTGATGTTTTTGAACTGTGGTGTTGGAGAAGACTCTTGAGAGTCCCTTGGACTGCAAGGAGATCCAACCAGTCCATTCTGAGGAGATCAACCCTGGGATTTCTTTGGAAGGAATGATGCTGAAGCTGAAACTCCAGTACTTTGGCCACGTCATGCAAAGAGTTGACTCATTGGAAAAGACTCTGATGCTGGGAGGGATTGGGGGCAGGAGGAGAAGGGGACAACCGAGGATAAGATGGCTGGATGGTATCACTGACTCGATGGACGTGAGTTTGAGTGAACTCCGGGAGTTGGTGATGGACAGGGAGGCCTTGTGTGCTGCGATTCATGGGGTCGCAAAGAGTCGGACATGACTGAGCAACTGAACTGAACTGAACTGAACTGTCTATTGATTCTTCCATGTAAAATCTAAATAATCATCCGGAAAAAATGTCTCAAAAATACTTAGTTTGGAAAGACCACCATATTTATAATGTTTAGCCCTTCATCTACAAATGTAGTATGTCTCTTCAATTAATCTATTATTTCTTAAAGTTTGTGTTTTTTTGTACATTCCTTGTGGTATTTGTGGCCTCTAACTATCTTATTCAAGACTTCTCAGAGACTTCTGCAAGCAAAATACATGGCATTTTCCAAATCACTCTCCAATATATTTTTTTTAATCAGAAAATTTTCTATGGTCATGACATGGGAATGACTATGATTTTCACTTTGGTCCAATAATTACAGCTTCTTAGTTCCCAAGGAATGGGTAGGGCTGAATTAACATTGGCACAAAAAAGAATCAATTTTAATAGATATCTCAATGATAACTGAATCTGAATAAACAGTATAGTTCCTTTCAGTGGGAAATATAGCTGACATACAACATTTTTTCAGGTGTACTGCAAAATGATTTGACATCTGCATACATCAATTTGACACTGCATATGTCTAGTAGCCATCTGTCCCCATACAAAGTTATTACTGTATTATTGACCACATTCTTTATGCTGGATATTACAACCTATGGCTTATTTATTATATAACAGTAGGTTTGTGCCCCTTAAATCCTTTAAAGAATTTCACCCAACTCCCCAACTCCTTCCGTCCTGGCATCCACCAGATTTATTTCTTTTATGAAAGAGATAAAGTTCATTCCATTAAATTTTTTTTAATCTTAAAACTCTATTTATATGAAATTGATATTGTAATTCCTTTCTTTTAGTTTAATTGCCTGATCTGCCTTGCCTATAATTTTACTTCAATAACAAAGTTTGAGGGAGGAGGAGAGTGTAGTCACCTGTAAATATCTTAAATTTTACAGTATTTGTTTATTAATAATGGATTTACCCTAGGAGCTAAAATAACTCATGCATGGAGCAGAGCCTCAACCAACTATTAAATTATTAATATTTAATACATCTGCCTTTTTCTATCATGCTTTCCTCTAGTAAACACCTAACAAACTGAAATGAAGTTTTCTCTGATCATTACTCCAAGGTTCTCTGCTAATTTTAAAATCAGGAATACTATAATATTATAATACTTTCTACAATCACTGCAGATGGTGACTGCAGCCATGAAATTAAAAGACTCTTACTCCTTGGAAGAAAAGTTATGAGCAACCTAGATAGCATATTCAAAAACAGGGACATTACTTTGCTGACTAAGGTCCGTCTAGTCAAGGCTATGGTTTTTCCTGTGGTCATGTATGGATGTGAGAGTTGGACTGTGAAGAAGGCTGAGCGCCGAAGAATTGATGCGTTTAAACTGTGTTGTTGCAGAAGACTCTTGAGAGTCCCTTGGACTGCAAGGAGATCCAACCAGTCCACCCTGAACGAGATCAGCCCTGGGATTTCTTTGGAAGGAATGATGTTAAAGCTGAAACTCCAGTACTTTGGCCACCTCATACGAAGAGTTGACTCATTGGAAAAGACTCTGATTCTGGGAGGGATTGCGGGCAGGAGGAGAAGGGGGCGACCGAGGATGAGATGGCTGGATGGCATCACTGACTCGATGGACGTGAGTTTGAGTGAACTCCGGAAGTTGGTGATGGACAGGGAGGCCTGGAGTGCTGCGATTCATGTGGTTGCAAAAAGTCGGACACGACTGAGCGACTGGACTGAACTGACAATCATGAAAAGCTTTACATACTGATGGGAGTACATGAATGTGTGTGTTACATGAATACTTACATATCAATATTCAAGTATCACTGAATTATATCTAGGTCTGTATCTATTATTATTTATGAATTATAACTCCATTTAAAAAAGAATACTCGAGGGAAAAAATATAAGTGTGATTAAAGAATCATGTGGGCTTCCCAGGTGGTGCTGGTGGTGAAGAACCCGCCTGCCAATGCAGGAGACAGAAGACATGTGGGTTCGATCCCTGGGTCAGAAAGATCCCCTGCAGGAGGGCATGGCAACCCACTCCAATAGCCGTGCCTAGAGAATCCCATGAACAGAGGAGCCTGGCGGGCTACAGTCTTAGGGTCACAAAGAGTCAGACACGACTAAAGCAACTCAGCACACACAGAAGAAGTCATATAATCCATGTAGAAGTGACATTGGTGATACAGACACAAGCATTCATTTCATTGATAAAATCATACTTGAGTACGAAATTCTGTTTTTGTTGTTCAGTTGCTAAGTTATGTCTGACTCTTTGTGACCCCATGGACTGCAGGACGCCAAACTTCCTTCTCTATCTCTTATATAATGGTATTTTGTGACGTGGTAACGATCCCTCTGTTTCCCCAAAAATTAAAGCTGAATTTCAATATGAATTATGACAATAAACACAGTATTTTCCAATTGTTATGTGAGATAAAAGAAAAAGTAGCCCTGAGATAAGTTTTTCCTGTTGTTTAGTCACTAAGTAGTGTCCAACTCTTTGTGACCCCATGGACTGAAGCCCGCCAGACTCCTCTATCCATGAGATTCTCCAGGCAAGAATACTGGAGTGGGTTGCCCTTTTCTTCTCCAGGGGATCTTCCTTACCTGGGGATGGAACCCATGTTTCCTACATTGGCAGGCAGATTCTTTACCACTAAATCACAAAAGAAGCCTTCAACAAAATAACTGCTCTGATCTTTGAAATTTAAATAACAATTATTCACGTATTGAAAAACAAAAAGGTTAGTTTTTTTTTCTATAAGTACTTTTACACTTAGAGGTACCCTAAACTCTACAGTTCCTTCACTACCTAAGAATTAAAAGACTATAAATATGCATATCTGCCTACTCAAGTTAAACCACTCGTTCCATCACAGATCTGAAAGTACTTCACAAACCATCCGGGAAGACAGGGTGTTACAACATGAGCATTCATTCCATTTATGGAAATACAGTATCCGTCATTCCCCTATAATTTTGCTCAACAGCAATTGCTAAGGGAAGTTTCAAATATTTGTTGGAGATACTCTTGAAAAATAGAGGACAATTTACTGGTGTGTATGATTGTCAAGTGCTAGAATATGTCAATCATCTAATTACCAACTATTCACTAAGGAGGGCTTTTAAATACATTGTAAATGAAACGTGTAAATTAGCCACAAATTTGATATATATTATGCTGTATAAAAGAGAATAGAAACCTCTTTCAAATCTGTAATTTATTCAAAGGAGTTTTCATCTTAAATACATTCCTCATGAAAAGCAATTTATATTGACCCAAGTTACTACATCTTCCATGGTTTAGAATAGGTATTTATTTATTCAAGAGCAGAAAGAGAAAGGGGAACAAGTCTTCTAGTCTAAGCTAATGTTACACAAAGTCACTAAGGAGCTTTTTTATTCCATTCCAACATCCTCCTTTCCTTTCAGTTGCCTCCTCCAGGCCCCAGCAAAAACTCCATTACCAGTGACCACAAAATAATTCTTATCTTTTAACACAACACTTAGTCTCAGAAACAACTGCAGAGTTGCAAAATTGGAGATCAGTAAACAAAATTAGCCTCCCTCAACCACACTGATGAGTTCCACTTCATCAGTCATTTCTAAATCCTCCCACTACCATCCAAATCCAAAAAGGGAACCAAAACTTGGGGCCATATTTGGCTTTTCAGAGACCTTGGCAGATAGAGAAAACATTAAAAAAAAAAAAAAGACAGCATTTAAAACTGAACTGATACTGTGACCAAAAAGTAATTTTTGTTATTTAAAACAGAAATGACATACATGCCTAAAATCAGCAACAGGAAAACATTTTCAAAGCAATGAGAATAACACTTATATTGGACTTTTGTCAATGATGCTGGTAAATGCTGGCTCTTCCCTTAGGTGGTGAGGTTAGCCACTCCTGAGCTAAAATAACACATACATGGACTTGTCACACAGCACAGGGAACAACTACTGATACATTCAATATCTTATAATAACCTATATGGCAAAGAATCTGAAAAAGAATATATGTGTATGTGTGTGTGTATAATGAAATCACTTTGGCATACATTTGAAACTAATACAACATTGTAAATAAACTATTCCCTATTGGCTCAGTTGGTAAAGAATCTGCCTGCAGTGAAGGGGACCTGGGTTCTGTCCCTGGGTCCAGAATATCCACTGGAATAGAAAATAGAAATCTACTCCAGTATTCTTGCCCGGAGAATCCCATGGACAGAGGAGCCTGGCGGGCTACTTACTGTCCATGGGGTCACAAGAGATGGTCACAACTATGCGACTAACACTTTCACATCTTCAATTTTTTAAAAAAGGAGAAAAATAAAGAACAGACAAACATACTGTATGAATCCCCAAATTACAGACTTTAACTAAAATTGGTAGAAATAAATAATATTTCTATTTAAATATAAAGCAAAAGGAAGAGAAATTTTGAAATTTTTGTCAGGCTTACAATTTGCTTATTGTAGGAACCACTGTGATTCATATTTGGCCTGAGGGTAAAAAGATCTCTGCTTATATCCATGACTTAGTCAAACCTTTCATAACACCGGAGATATCTATTTATGATATTAAGACCACTGCTTTCTTAAATTAGATCCTATTGTTCACTATCCTTACATCATTTAAGAATTTATAAATTTCAAAGAAGAACATGAAAAAAAATCATAACAATTCATTATTATCCAAGGTAGAGTTATGGTGTCTATTTTCTAAATAAATTCTAGGCAGGTTAGTAGTCTACTAAATAAATAAAAACAATTCATAATCCCAAATACTAACGGCAGACTAAAATGATCTTCCAAACCTTGCTGAGTTTTAATTTGCCTACACACTAGTCACCAAATGAGGTTAAAAGCAGCTACAGACCCGTTAGTACTAGTTCTGTACGCCACTACCACATAATTCAAAAGAGATTCCTCCTTGTGGTACATATACACAATGGAAAGTTACTCAGCTATTAAAAAGAATGTATTTGAATCAGTTCTAATGAGGTGGATGAAACTGGAGCCTATTATACAGAGCAAAGTAAATCAGAAAGAAAAACACCAATACAGCATATTAATGCATATATATGGAATTTAGAAAGATGGTAATGATGATCATATATGTGAGACAGCAAAAGAGACACAGATGTAAAGAACAGACTTTGGATTCTGTGGGAGAAAGCGAGGGTGGGATGATTTGAGGGAAAAGCATTGAAACAAGTATATTATCATATGTGAAATAGATCGCCAGTCCAGGCTAGATGCATGAGACACAGTGCTCTGGGCCGGAGCACTGGGATGACCCTGAGGGATGGGAAGGGGAGGGAGGCGGGAGGGAGGGTCAGGATGGGGAACACATGGACACCCATGGCTGATTCATGTCAATGTATGGCAAAAGCCACCACAATACTGTAATTAACCTCCAATTAAATTTAAAACAAACAAACAAAAAAAGAGATTCCTCCTAAATTCTTGGAGTTTTTAATTTTTGTACTGCCATTAAGAATTTCTAAATACTAGACGCAGTAACGATAGGCAAGGCGATATACTGAGCAAGAAAAGTATGTTCACTCTACACAGGAGCTCACAAGCACAATATCAAGTCAAGAGACCACTCAGGAGAAGAATAAGCATTTTCATGGCAGAAGAGCACTGAAAAGGTTAAGGAATGCACAGAGACTTGTTGAAAAGTGGATTCTGAGAAGGCTATGAGTTGCTTTCCAAGCAATGCCTAGCATATTTGAAATATGGAGAAAAAAAGAGGTAAGAAAATATATATGGTCATGAGAACAAAGCAGAGAGTAAGAAATGCAGAGACAAGCTGATGTTTCTAAAAAGTAGATTAAAACAGGAACAATTAAAAAATCAATCTCTCCAATTGCATCAATCTTATCCAGATAGATTATTCTAAACATCGGGCTTCCTGGGAGGTTCTAGTGGTAAAGAGTCCACCTGCCAATGCAGGAGACATAAGAGATGCAGGTTCGATCCCTGGGTCTAGAAGATTCCCTGAGAGAGGGCATGGCCTTCCAGTGTTCTTGCCTGGAGAACCCCTGGACAGAGAAGCCTGGTAGGCTATGGTCTACATAGCGTTGCAAAGAGTTAAACATGACTAAAGCTACTTAGCACACAGGCACAATCTAGCAACCCTGCCAGACCATCCTTACTCTAGGTTTCAGACCCTCTAGCTTCCTTCTTTCAGAAGGGGTGCTGCCTCCTCTACTTTCAGGTGTTTATTGGGAGCAGTTTCCTGTTTGAATGTTAATTACTGTTATGACACACATGATAACTTAACTTGCTTCAGTAATTTATTCTTCCTTGTAATTAGATGTAGTAATTGGAAAATCTTCTAGAGTGTAACAACAGTTCTAAAGGTGAAATGGCAAAGGGAGGGAGCTTTCCCATAGGATTTCAACTATAAATCTGGAGCTGCCTGTTCAATGGGCAGTCACTGGATGAACCAGGCCAGGAATCAGAGATGGTTCTTCTGGAGTCAAAGAGATGGCACTTGTGACCTTTAAGAGCTGGATGATTCAAGAGGAAGGCAAAGACCCACCAGATGGTTGGTTAGAGCGACCCTGAGAAGAATATTAAACACTAAACTTGAATGAAGCCAGGCATGATACGACGCAGTGCAGTTTAAAATCCTCTAGTCTGGAAGCTATTCACATTACAGTTCAGAAACTCTGTAGAATGAGTTCAGGCCAAAAATACCACTAGGGTGTGATGGGCTCTATTTTTACTTGATTTACAGAACTGTTTTGATGCTTGCCACATCATATACACTCAATAAATTATTATTGAAATAAGCAACAGAGTAATTGGATAAATGAATGGATGCATGCATGGCCTAGAAATATTATAGCCAATACAATTCAATGTATAAAACATACCAAGTATCATGCTAAACACTTTATATCTCTTTTTCTTCTCTGCCAACTTCCTTTTCATTGTTCCCAAAGCCTTACTACATATCTTGACATAAGATTCTTAAAAAAAAAAAATGCTATGACAGATTATTTCAAACATATGCAGAAGTAGAGAGAATAGCTCACATACTCAGATTCAGCTTCAATAATATTGACCAATCTTTCTTCATTTACACCTGTGTCATTAGCTCTCCTGTATTATTTTGAAGCCAATTCCAAATATCATATCATTTCATGTGGCAATGTTTGGGACTCTCTGGTGGTCCAGTGGTTGAGAGTCTGTCTTGCAATGACGGGAATACAGTTTCAATTCCTGGTTGGGAAACTAGGATTCCACATGCCACAGGGCAGCTGGGCCTGCCCATTACAACTGCTGAGCCCACATATTGCAACTAGAGAGCCTGTACACTGCAACAAAGGATTCCATGTGATAAAACTAAGGGTCAAGTAAATAAATGAATATTTTAAAAAATAATTATAGGCTTGATTTTTAAAACTTCAATGTAATAATCCCTTAAGATATTAATAAGAATTCCTTAACGTCATTCAGGCACTATACCTTTTACCCATTATTCAGTTCACTTCAGTCGCTCAGTCATGTCTGATTCTTTGTGACCCCATGAACCGCAGCACACCAGTCCTCCCCGTCCATCACCAACGGCCGGAGTCTACCCAAACCCATGTCTATTGAACTGGTGATGCCATCCAGCCATCTCATCCTCTGTTGTCCCCTTCTCCTCCTGCCCCCAATCTCTCCCAGCATCGGGGTCTTTTCAAATGAGTCAGCTCTTTGCATGAGGTGGCCAAAGCATTGGAGTTTCAGCTTCAACATCAGTCCTTCCAATGAACACCCAGGACTGATCTCCTTTAGGATGGACTGGTTGGATCTCCTTGCAGTTCAGGGGACTCTCAAGAGTCTTCTCCAACACCACAGTTCAAAAGCATCAGTTCTCGGTGCTCAGCTTTCTTTATAGTCCAACTCTCACATCCATACATGACCACTGGAAAAACCATAGCCTTGACTAGACGGACCTTTGTTGGCAAAGTAATGTCTCTGCTTTTGAATACACTATCTAGGTTGGTCATAACTTTCCTTCCAAGGAGTAAGCGTCTTTTAATTTCATGGCTGCAATCACCATCTGCACTGATTTTGGAGCCGCCCAAAATAAAGTCTGACACTGTTTCCACTGTTTGCTCATCTATTTCCCATGAAATGATGGGACCAGATGCCATGATCTTCATTTTCTGAATGTTGAGCTTTAAGCCAACTTTTTCACTCTCCTCTCTCACTTTCAACAAGAGGCTTTTTAGCTCCTCCTCACTTTCTGCCATAAGGGTGGTGTCATCTGCATATCTGAGGTTATTGATATTTCTCCCAGCAATCTTGATTCTAGCTTGTTCTTCCTCCAGCCCCACGTTGTACCCCTCATGATGTACTCTGCATAGAAGTTAAATAAGCAGGGAGACAGTATACAGCCTTGACGTACTCCTTTTCCTATTTGGAACCAGCCTGTTGTTCCATGTCCAGTTCTAACTATTGCTTCCTGACCTGCATATAGATTTCTCAAGAGGCAGGTCAGATGGTCTGGTATTTCCATCTCTTTCAGAATTTTCCACAGTTTATTGTGACCCACACAGTCAAAGGCTTTGGCATAGTCAATAAAGCAGAGTTTTTCTGGAAGTCTCTTGCTTTTTTTATGATCCAGCAGATGTTGGTAATTTGACCTCTGGTTCCTCTGCCTTTTCTAAAACTAACTTGAACATCTGGAAGTTCACAGTTCACCCATTATAGTCTGTTATAGTTTGTATATAATTGCATCCAAAAAAGGTCTAGACAGTAGAGTGAATTGACATATCCCATAAATTCATTTAATCTATATATTTCCCCTCCATCTCTTTTTAAAAAACAATCTTATTTATTTATTGGCTACACTGGGTCTCCATTGCCGTTTAACGGCTCTCTCTAGTTGCAACAGCAGGAGCTAGTCTCTACTTGGGGAGCTCGGGCTTCTCATTGCGGTGGCTTCCCTTGTTGCAGAGCACAGGCTCAGTAGTGGTGGTGCACAGGCTTAGTTGCTCCATGGCATGTGGGATCCTCCCAAACCAAGGATCAAACCTGTGTCTCGAACTGGCAGGCAGATTCTTGAACCAAGGATCGAACCTGTGTCTTGAACTGGCAGGCAGATTCTTTACCACTGAGCCACCAGGGACACCCTCCATCTCTTTTTATTTCTGTTGCATTAGCTGTTGTAGCTAATGAAACAAAGTCATTTGCCCTGTAGAACTGCCCAGTCTAGATTATTAAAATTGTATTTCCATGATATTTAGTTCAGTCTGTTCCCCTGCCCTCTGTACTTCCAGTCCATGGGTAGTCAGAGAAAGAGGCCAGATCAGATTACAGTTTGAAATTCTGGCAAGAACACTTTAGAAGCTGCGTACTGGAGACCTACAAGTTGCCTCTCTGTGATGTCCATAAACAGGGGTACTTACCATTTGGATTCATCAACTTACCGGGGGTTACAAAATAATAAATCCTGACTTTCTGACTGCTTCCTCTGTTAGCAGGACTAAACCTCTCTAAAGAGAGACAGTTTCATCGACTATTTGGTAAACACAAGGTATAGTTTGTAAAGGGAAGCATGCTAAAAACTTCTCTCCTTTTATTTGTCAGTTTTCAAAGTAATGATTGACTCCCTAATATCATTACAAAATGAACCAATAAGCATTTAACTTTTAGCTCTGAAAATCCCTTGAGGGGACGATCCCCCACATTGGTGTCAGAAATCTAAAACTGTCCGTTATCTAAGTATGTCTAAGAGTGGGAGTAAAGAAAGATAATAATCTGCTTTGAGAGCACCTGTCTCCTTAGGGCCTCTTCAGCAAGCAGACTTTTTTTTCCCCCTTAATTTGACTATCTCCAAATAAGAAAGTTAAAAAATTCTGCATCTTTAAGAATATTAGGTAGCTGACACCTTTCTCTCAGAGTCATGATGCAATGCTTGCCACTTGATTTCAGAAACTCAAAGGGCAGAAGAGAATGGGTAGCAGTCACTACACAGCTGTCCCTGGTATCTGTGGGAGTCAGCTTCCAGGAACCCCTTAGACTAAAATCCAAGGATGCTCAAGTCCCTTATATTAAATGGAGTAATATTTGCATATAGCCTACATATTTACAGACTACAATTTATGTTTTAATATTAATTATTTTGCAGTGTTGGGTCCTAGTTGCAGCATGCAGGATCTTCCTTGCAGTGCATGGACTCTCTAGCTGTGACGTACAGGCTTGGTTGCTCTACAGCATGTGGGACCTCAGTTCCCTGACCAGAGATCGAGTCATAACCACTGGACCACCAGGGAAGTCCCCTTCCAGAACAAATTTAAATCATCTCTAGATTACTAATAATTCCTGCACTGTGCTGTGCTTAGTCGCTCAGTCATGTCCAACTCTTTGTGACCCCATGGACCGCAGCCCACCAGGCTCCTCTGTCCATGGGGATTCTCCAGGCAAGAATACTGGAGAAGGCCCTCCTTCAGGGGATCTTCCCAATCCAGGGATCGAACCAGGTGTCCCACATTACAGATGGATGCTTTAACCTCTGAGCCACCAGGGAAGTCCCTTATAATACCTGGTACAACGTAAATCTATGTAGGTAGTTGCTGGCAAGCAGAAAACTATAATTTTGCTTTTTGGAACTTCCTAGAATTAAAAAAAAATTGATCCTCAGTTAAATTTGTGGATGCAGAATCTGCACATAAGAACCCCTGGATAGAGAGAACTGACTGCCATGAGTTTCCAGGATTTGCTCAAGAGATGCTTCCTTTCGCAAACACTCCTCAAAAGTGAGTCTGTGATATAAGGAGCCATAAAGAGATGTGGAAAAAGCAACCAAATACCATGGAAATGACATATTCTACTATAGTATGTACATCATATGGCTTATATTTTTTTCCTGAGAAATAAAGTGATCACTTAAACTATGGTAATTACTATCATCTCTCTCTCCACATGCATTTCCTCCTTGAGAAGCAGTAGAAACTGGAGGCCGACATGGTGTGCAAACAAATGCTCTTGTGCACAGAGGAGAACTCATTCTGCTCCTAGAGGTTCCGTTCCACTCAGAGGAACAACTGTGCAGAACAGTGTCTCACGAGAGCAAGGCAAACGGAGGTCTCACCAAGAACTCACTACAGTGAAAGTGACCGCAGTAGAGGAAAATGTCTCTCCTGCATTTTTCCTTCAAACAGACAGCCTAGTCTCCACTCCAGTGGAAGGGAGAAGTGACCTTGAAATTATATACAGCAGTGATATAAAAAGTCTGTCTATGTACAAAATTAATGAAAAGCATCCCACCTTTCCACCCTCCAAAGCTAAGACGGCTCAGGAACAGTAATATGCCTAACATATTATTTGCCACATACAGGACTTGGGAAATTCAAGAATGCTAGGAATTATGTATCATTTCATGAATGGCACTTTGGGCAACCAAAGATCCTCTCTACACAGAAACACAGGAAATCTCAGAACTTCTGTTCTCTATGTGCATGGACATTTTCTTAATTTGTATAATTTTATTTATAAGAGGCAGAACTCATGTTACTGAGTTATGAAACAAGTACATAGACTAGGGTGGTCTAGTTTGGGATCCATTCCCCAATATGAAAGGGGATGCAAGGCTCCCATCTTTGAGACATGATATTACTTCAGCTACTTGTATGCCAAGCACCAGTTGTCTAAGTAGTATGTCCTTCAGATACCTATATACAACTGAAAACTGAGAAGCCTAACAGAGAGAGCTGAAAAACTGGATTCTAACACTAGCATATTTATTTCCTGAATAAATTGTTTTAGCAACCTTGTACCTTCATTTATACATTTTACAGAGTTTATTTTGCAGGAGCATTTTCGAAAAATAAATTCTTTGAAATCTTCTAAGAAAGTACACAACTTTAACCTAATTATGAAGTAAACAGAAAGAAAAACTTGAACAAATCCTGCCCAGTTAATCCAACTAAAGAGAGATTACCGAGAGAGAGATCAACTCCAAGGCTAGGAAGGACCCATCATCAGTGGCTGTAAACATTGTCTTCTTACCAGTTCCTTACTGAGGTTAAAATCTCCAAACCTCATATTTGCCTCTCCATCCTTCCTCTTCGTCCCACCATCATAGCCTTCCCCCAGGAACTCCTGCTCTCTCTTGGGTCTGCTATCACTCATCTCCCCTATTTGACCCTCACTTCCCTCTACAATTATAACGTCCCTCCCACTGTCACCAATAAGACTGAGCTGAAGGGGACCTTAGAACTCTTCTAATCAAACTCTTAACCAGTAGAAATAGAAAGATGAGGCCTGAAGTGATGAAGGCACAGGCTCAGCATCATCAGGAAGCCAATTGTTTGCAAAGCTCTGCCCTCACCCAGCAGTCTTCCTCCTGGGATAGCATGGTGCTACCATCTACCTGGCACTGCTCACTCTTACCCAAGAAAGGGATTTGAGGAACCAGGTGATGCATCCCATTGTTTTCTACCAGAAGGAGGGCTTCCAGTCACAAATGGAAAACTAACACAAAAGCAACCACCTTGATCAGATTAGAATCCTTAGTCCACCTCATCCAAAGAGTAAGATTTGATTCCACAATGACCATCTCCCAATGGTTCTTTCCACTACTGAATGTGACTGGAAGGATATCTTCCATGAGTCAAACCTAAATCCTTCCTAGAAGAAGAAACAGCCCTCAATTCTTATATGTGATGTGTGTATGTGTAAGCATACACACATGTAAGCACTTCAATCATGTCTGACTCTTTGTGACCTTATGGACCATACTCCACCAGGCTCCTCTGTCCATGGGATTCTCCAGGCCAAGAATACTGGAGTGGGTTGTCATGCCCTCCTCCAAGGAATCTTCCTGGCCCAGGAATCGAACCCACATCTCTTATGTCTCCTGCGCTGGCAGGTGGGTTCTTTACCACTAGCACCACCGGGGAACCCCCCTTAAATGTGATATTGAAGCACAATCACCACCAAGGTTGAAAAGGCATTCTACATAAGCCCCTAAGTGCAGTGGGCATGGTTGACAGAAAAAACACACTGATCTTTTCTAAAAGCACAAACTTAAACATCTCCACAGCCTTACCTTACCTTTAGGAGGTTAAATAATCTTAGTCCCTTTAGCTTTATCAACCCTTTAATGATATTTTTGGCTTTGGTCTAAGGTCTGTTCAAACTGACCATGTTGCTTTCTGGAAGCTAGAGTCTAGAACCAAAGAACAGGTTAATATAAAGAACAAGGACATCCTTAATGTAAGATAAAAGCCATCTACAAAAGTATTAGAAATTTGTACAAGTCCAGGGCAATCAAAGAAACTTCCACGCAAAAGAGGCAGTATTCAAGACAACAGTATTTTTCAGATAGCCGAAACTTATGAACTTCAGGAATAACCAGAAACAAAGGAGAAAACATCAAATAAGTCTTAAAATTATTTTCAAGCACAAACTAGAATATAGTCCATTAGACATCATTTAATCTGACAGCTCTACCCATGTAGCTAAATATGAGACGGTTAGCTTAAGAGACAAAAGCCAGAAATGTCTTGGCTAAATCCCTTAGTGACACAATAAAGTTAGGAAGAAGCAAGGTGAATAAATTAGAGAAAATGCATACAAAGAGTAAACAAACAAATATATACATCAAATTTCTGACTGAGCCAGGGGGGAATATTCAGAAAAAATAAAATAGTGTGTACTCTTGGTAAAAATCTTGAGAATAATAAGGCTGCCAAATTTCAAGCATCAGGGAAGGCAAGTACTAGCTCAGAAGATTATGAAAAGTTAACTTTCCAAACTGAATCTGAAAAGGAACCAAGTAAAGGAGGTCAGTTCATCCTAAGAAAGAAGCAATTTCTACTATTTGGCTGGCTGTTTCAAATTAATATCCTAGAATGTTAGCAGGTTAAAGAACCCTATAAAAATGGCAGAGAGGGGGAAACAAATGGGGTAGAAACAACAATGTTTACACTTTAATAATAGAAAGGTATTACTAGAAGGATTTCCAAGGTACTAATAATTCTTGCCTGGAGAATCCCAGGACGGAGGAGCCTGGTGGGCTGCCGTCTATGGGGTTGCACAGAGTCGGACACAACTGCAGCGACTTAGCAGCAGCAGCAATATGACACATATGAAAGTCCAAAAGGCGAGTTTTACTAAATGACAAGAAAAGGCATTAGGCATGGAACTAAAGCCAGATGACTTGAAATAACTATCTACACACATACTAGATTATTTTAAACGAAGTAAGCCACCCGAGATCCAAGAAAGATCATGCTTTATTATTCCCTAACAGGCAGTATCCCCATTACATCAGACCAGTAAAGGCAGTTAGGTGGAAAACTAGGAGTGAGATGAATACAAAACACTTGACCTTTCCAAGATATTGTTACAAACGCTGAAAAAACCTGAAGGCATACCTTGACCCACAGAGGCCTCAGTTTTTACATTAAATATGAAAGATAAGCAAGTGCATCACCCTTTTCTTCTACGGGGAAATACTTGGACAATAATAGTTGAACAAACAGATGAGCTATAATAGGTCAACATAACCAACAGTTTCCAAGTCAGCACACACATTCGCAGCACCAGACTCATCAATGCTCAGTGACCTGGCCATCTCTGGAGGATAGTACTTCCTGTCATCCCCAATCTGTACCTTAGATGTGTAATTTCTGCTTCTGAAAGTATCACACCTTGTTATGGCCTACATATCTGTGGCCCTGCAAAAAAAAAAAAAAAAATGCGGCAGCCTTGACTCACAATGTGTCTATATTTATAGAAGGTATCTCTAAGGAAGCACCTAAGAGGTCATAAGGATGGGGCCCTGATCCAATACAATTAGTGTCCTTTTAAGAGGAGACATCAAAGAGCTTGCCCTATTTCACCACAAGTACCCACAAAGAAAAGGCCACATGAAGACATAGCAAGAAGGCAGCCATCGGCAAGCCAGAAACAGAGTCCTCACCAAAAATCAAATCAGCCAAAGCCTTGATCATGGAATTCTAGGCTCCAGAACTGGCAGAAAATTAATTTCTATTGTTTAAGCCACCCAATTTGTGTATTTTGTTACAGCAACCTGAGTTAAGACATACCTACTCTACCAATGTTTCTTAGTGACTTTCCAGACAGCAGGAATGAAATTTTAAATTTATTTATCATATATGGAATAATGCACTGCTCTGCGCTTCAGAAATGCTCTTTTGAACATAATAATGGTTTAAAAATGACACTGACTGCAATAACACTGACAATTATCCATAAGTGCTGGTATAAGCCAAGATATCATTTCTACAGCCAAACAAATGTTTCTCTTTATTAAAAAGTAGGCTGTCAGACGCTCACCCTTTGTTCACGCACTACTAAAAACTGTTGATAGCAACATAAGTATTATAATTCCTCCATGAGGAACATTGACAACCAGATAAAATATCTTTAATACTAATTTATGTGTACATGTGTGCTAAAACACTGTAAAGAACTTCTCTTGAAATTTTTACATAAGTAAGATACTTAACTTCCTTGGTTTTATGACCATTGACCTAAATATCACCAAACGTAGGACAGTGTATTTGGACTTACAGAATACAAAACTATAAAAGTACAAAACGGGGAATCATAGACCAGAGACAATTTAAGTCAACCTCATTTTTTTTTTAAATAAGAAAACCACTGATCAGTGACTTGAGTGCCTTATTAAACGTGACATAAACAGATCCATTAATTCTCAAAATTGTATTCTTCTATTGTGCTGTTAAGGAGTAATTTTTAAGTTAAAATCATAAATCTCAAAAAAGTGTAAAACTTTCATTAAATTCATTAATTGAGGAACTAGTGAGATGGTATAATCTATTCAAAAGAGAATCACAAGAGCAAACAAATATATAAGCATCAGTAGTGCTTATTTGGAAATAAGCAACAGTAGGCAAAATTGGAAAAACTGATCACTATACATAGGGCAATAATCTATTGCATTTACTGATCACAATTAGCTTTTCATAGACAAGACCATTTGCTTTACTATCTGATGTCTGTAATATTACAGAGCTATAAAACAGCCCAAAGACAATGAATGACAGAGAAACCTAGTTGGTTGAGCTAGACAGCAAGTTGCATACATAAAATGTTGGATGATACAAGGCTATTGATTCATTCAGCAGGTGCTGGCAAAGCAGTGAACAAGAGAACAGATTCCTGCCCTGGTGGAGCTTACTATCTCTGGACTGAACTGTACAAACAGGTTCTGGTCTGCACAGGATCTGTGCAGCATGGTCCTAACTTCAGCTTTCCTTTTACTGGATAACACCCCAAGGAACACTGTGAATATCCACCTAACTGACTTCTTTTTAAATGACAAAATTCGCCATTTTAACCATTCCTAAGTATTTAATTCAGTGGCATTAATTAAATTCACTATGCTGTGTAACTTCTATGCGGAGTACATCATGAGAAACACTGGACTGGAAGAAATACAAGCTGGAATCAAGATTGCCGGAAGAAATATCAATAAGCTCAGATATGCAGATGACACCACCCTTATGGCAGAAAGTGAAGAGGAACTAAAAAGCCTCTTGTTGAAAGTAAAAGAGGAGAGTGAAAAAGTTGGCTTAAAACTCAACATTCAGAAAATGAAGATCATGGCATCCAGCCCCATCACTTCCTGGGGAATAGACAGAGAAACAGTGGAAACAGTGTCAGACTTTATTTTTGGGGGCTCCAAAATCACTGAAGATGGTGACTGCAGCCATGAAATTAAAAGACGCTTACTCCTTGGAAGAAAAGTTATGACCAACCTAGATAGCATATTCAAAAGCAGAGACATTACTTTGCCGACTAAGGTCCATCCAGTCAGTTCAGTTCAGTTCAGTTGCTCAGTCGAATCCGACTCTTTGTGACCCCATGAGTCGCAGCACGCCAGGCCTCCCTGTCCATCACCAGCTCCCGGAGTTCACTCAGACTCACGTCCATCGAGTCCGTGATGCCATCCAGCCATCTCATGCTCGGTCGTCCCCTTCTCCTCCTGCCCTTAATCCCTCCCAGCATCAGAGTCTTTTCCAATGAGTCAACTCTTCGCATGAGGTGGCCAAAGTACTGGAGCTTCAGCTTCAACATCATTCCTTCCAAAGAATGAGTTCACTCAGACTCACGTCCATTGAGTCCGTGATGCCATCCAGCCATCTCATCCTCGGTCGTCCCTTTCTCCTCCTGCCCCCAATCCCTCCCAGCATCAGGGTCTTTTCCAATGAGTCAACTCTTCGCATGAGGTGGCCAAAGTACTGGAGCTTCAGCTTCAACATCATTCCTTCCAAAGAAATCCCAGGGTTGATCTCCTTCAGAATGGACTGGTTGGATCTCCTTGCAGTCAAGGCTATGGTTTTTCCAGTGGTCATGTATGGATGTGAGAGTTGGACTGTGAAGAAGGCTGAATGCCAAAGAATTGATGCTTTTGAACTATGGTGTTGGAGAAGACTCTTGAGAGTCCCTTGGACTCCAAGGAGATCCAACCAGTCCATTCTGAAGGAAATCAGCCCTGGGATTTCTTTGGAAGGAATGATGCTGAAGCTGAAAGTCCAGTACTTTGGCCACCTCATGCGAAGAGTTGACTCATTGGAAAAGACTCCGATGCTGGGAGGGATTGGAGGCAGGAGAAGGGGACGACCGAGGATGAGATGGCTGGATGGCATCACGGACTCGATGGACGTGAGTCTGAGTGAACTCCGGGAGTTGGTGATGGACAGGGAGGCCTGGCGTGCTGCGACTCATGGGGTCGCCAAGAGTCGGACATGACTGAGCGACTGAACTGAACTGAACTGATGCTGTGTAAGCATTACCACTAATTCCAAGACTTTCTCAGCACTCCAAATGGAAACTCTGCAGTAACTCTACTTTTTACAAGTTTTTTGTATATTAAAATTAGTTTCTATTGAAGTATAGTTGTTTTACAATGTTGAGTTAGTTTTTACTATACAGCAAAGTGAATCAGCTATACGTATACACATATCCTCTCTTTTTTGGATTTCTTTCCCATTTAGGTCTCCACAGAGCACTGAGTAGGGTTCCCTGAGCTGTACAGTATGTTCTCATTAGCTAGTTATCTATTTTATACATAGGATCAATAATGTATATATGTCAATCCCAATCTCTCAATGCATCCCATCCACCCTTCTTTCCCACATTGGTGTCCATATGTTCATTCTCTATACCTGTGTCTTTATTTCCGTTTTGGTTTTTTAAAGGGCCACAGTTACTAATATTTCTAGTTGACATCTTTATTTTAAAGATATCCATCTTATCAGTTAGATAAGGACTGCCTAAGATCTGTTCCTTTAACCTCTGTGATACTTCAGCCATTGTGCTTTGATTTTATCATCATTTTCCAGAAGATAAACTTATTTTTTGAGAAGAGAAATGGCATTTATACCATCCGGACATGGCAGAGAGGCCCTTTCTTGTGTGCTGTACACTCTGTTATCCAAGTCTCACAAAAGTCTAGACAGACATTACCATCACCTTTGCACAGATAAAGAAGCTGAGGCTCAAAGGAATGAATGGATTTTCTCAAGGGTACTCAGTTAGTAAGGGAAAAGTCCGTGAATCAACACCAGTTATTCTATATTGAAGCAATGATGAAGGAAAGGAAAGCAGAGCAGAAAGAAAAGGAAGCAGGGAGGGAGTGAGGGATGGAGAGAGGAAGAAAGGAGAGAGGGAAGGAAAACATATGGTTAGCTGTGGTTTTGGTACAGAGTTGCCATTAAAAATAAAGATTCGCTAAACACTGATTTTAATCTGAATTCTGTATTTTAAATGTTGTTAAAAAACACATTCACACAAGAAGAGGTATCTACGGGAAAACACAGGAAAGCTGAAAATGATATTTTCAAAGATATAGGAGAGGCTAAGGAAGGATTTTTAAATGAGTAGGCTTTGGGAGATATCCTCAATTGCCTCCCTGTATATGTGTCACCTCAATCTCTTAGGGTGGCTGCCTTTTTCTAAAAACTGCCAAATATTTCAAGGGAAAAAATAAAGAAAAGACCCTAACGCACACCCTGCCGTCTATTGGTGTTTGTATCACAGAAGTACTCTGTGGCTCTAAGACACATTGAAACTCCATCACACGCTGCTTTAAAGACCAAATGGCTGGAATAAAAACTCCCAGGGACAGCAAAGGCAAGATACCACCAATCGTGTGTGCTTAGGAGAGGCACATTTTTCTGGAGAATGCTATAATTCTTTCCTTCTCTCTACAGGAATTTCTTTAAGAAAAAAAAAAAAGGAACTGAGAAACAAAGAGGACACATGGAGACAAGCTTCAAGTCAGAATCTTATTTTTTGTGGAGCCAAATTTATTTCAAGATGTCTAGATTATTAAGTCTTGAAATAAATTCAGCTCCACAAAAAATAAGCATGAAATTATTAATAATCTGATATGAGATTATTAAATACAACTCCCCTCTGAGTAATGGTCTCACGTGGGGAGTTATATAAACTAGTCCTTAAAGGCATAAGCTGTGTCATCCAAAAGACCTGAATTCAAGACCCAGCTTTTCTACATACAGAGTACAAGACCTTGGCCACACAACATAACCACTACAATTCTACTTCTTCAAAGTGAAAGTGAAAGTCACTCAGTCACATCTGACTCTTTGTGACCCCACGGACTATACAGTCCACGGAATTCTCCAGGCCAGAATACTGGAGTGGGTAGACTTTCCCTTCTCCAGGGGATCTTCCCAACCCAGGGATCAAACCCAGGTCTCCCACATTGCAGGCAGATTCTTTACCAGCTGAGCCACCAGGGAAGCCCTAATTAGCAACTTCTTCAAAAGTGTGCCTTATAAGGCCAATGTGAGAATTAAGTAAAATGCTGTATGTAAAGCACCAAACATAGTCTGGCAAACATTAAGGCTTAATACAAGCTTTATAAAGAGCAGGGACAGGAGAGGAGCACTTGAAGCACAGAGTGAGATTCAAGTTTGAAAGCACAGAGAATTTTTTTTAAATTAATACTCAGCAAGGCTTCCCTGGTGGCTCAGAGGTTAAAGCGTCTGCCTCCAATGTGGGAGACCCGGGTTCGATCCCTGGGTTGGGAAGATCCTCTGGAGAAGGAAATGGCAATCCACTCCAGTATTCTTGCCTGGAGAATCCCATGGACTGAGAAGCCTAGTAGGTTACAGTCCACGGGGTCGCAAAGAGTCGGACACGACTGAGCAACTTCACCACCACCCAGCAAGACTAAGTTAAACATATCAAGGCTTCCTTTGTCCTACAGAGAAGAAGACAACAAAACAAAATAATTAATAATAATGAAGATCATTGGGTCAGGATTTTCAATCTGTTCTCCTGCCACTACTTTTCTCTCTTCCTTGTTTGGATGACAAAGGTCCAAGATCAAAATAGAACAAAAGGAGGGAAGCAAGAGAACAGAGAAAGCAGGAACTAGAAAAACTAGTCTCAGAAAAGTACACCAATGTTTTCTTCATAATATTAGGAAAGATCACTAGGCAACACTCAAAAGGTAAGCTCTGAACACTCAGTGACACCAGATTTGACTGATCACTCCACAATTACATGCTGAGGACCCTGAACCAGTTCAGGGAGAAAGTGTGGGGAAGGGAGAGAAAGCACACATCACAGTCCATTCTGGATGCCAATGTCTTACACACAAGAGTGACGACTTTAAGATTCCTTGCCTGGATCATTCATGCTCCATCCTCATTCCCTGCATCCACAAATAATGGTTCTGCTTAAAACCATCACCACAAATTAGAGTGAAAAAATACTAGAGCACTCGGCTAGTGGATTAAAAAAATCAACATCTTTCCTCATGATAAAGGGAAGCCTTAACAAGTTATATAAGCCTTTTGTTTCTACAGAAAGACTTAGCCATTTTTAGAACATCTTAACACATTAAAATCAGTTATATCTTTCAAAGGGGAGACCATTTAACACACATATTTATTAAATGCCATTGCCAGGGGAGTGTGTATCTACATAGAAAAATGGCTCTGTACAGAATGCATCAAGAATATCAAACATTTGAAATCAAGGGAGAATTTAGGGAGAACTGAACTCGACTTGAGCAGGAGGACAACTGAAAGGTCTTCACAGGTTCTCGTCTCTGATCAACCAATAGTTCGTCATGTGCCACAGGGAAAACCATGAATTTGTGAAAGTCTCAGGTTCCTCTCTATATCTGCCCAACACCATACTGGGTTCTTATGAGGATCAAATAAATTCACCCCATCGTTTTAAAAAGTTATTTATTTCACTTTTGGCTGTGCTGGGCCTTTGCTGCGGTTCGCAGGCTTCTCTAGTTGCTGCAAGGCGGGGACTACTCTCCAGCTGTGGTGCGTGGGCGTCAGTAGTAGCAGCACCCTCAGGCTCAGCAGTTGCAGTTCCTGAGCTCCAGAGTACAGGCTCAGCAGCTGTGGTGCACAGGCTTAGCTGCTCGGTGGCATGTGAGATCTTCGCAGACCAGGGATCAAACTGCTGTCCCCTTCATTGCAAGGCAGATTCTTAACCACTGTACCACCAGGGAAGCCCTCTTCAGCAATTTCTGAATTGTGTTCCCCACTACCAACAGCCATCAGCAACCTGGGAACTTCATCAAAATGGCCAATCTCGAGCCCTACCCAAGACCTACTAAATCAAAAACTCCAGTAAGGTGTAATGTGAATGCACTATAAAGTTGAGCATCTCCACAAAAATATATATGAAAACAATCAGAAAATCTTAAAACACTAAAGTTACAGTGGAAAAATTAAGAATGTGACATTTGTTTGAAGTTGTAAGGACTTTCACTTACACATAATTGGATACAGATAAGGCTCTCTCTGTGTGCTTTACATGCAAATTCACATTCTAACAGTCTCTTTAGTAAATGTTACTACAAAATAAGACAAAATCTGAAATTATGGCACCTATCTATGTTAAAATGTACCATTATTTAGTCATAGCTTTAAAGGACTGGGGAAAAAGAAATCAAATTAATAATCACTACATTTTCTTTAAAAGAATAAATACACTAAACTGATTTAAGTCTAGTTATTAATAAAGAATGAACCTGAGATCAGCTCTCTCTTGGGGAAAGGAGAAAAATAAATTTTACTGGGATCTTTACATTTCATGGTAATGGTAAGGCATTCGTTATTTTTAAAATGGTAAAATGTGAAGTCAAAATAAAAAGAATGTGGTTATAAAGGATGCATTTCAACTGACAAAGGAGGCTTTTCATGTAATAAGTATAGTAAGTCTTTGAGAAATTCTAATAAGTAGAACTAAATTAAGAACAAATATGCTAAGAAAGGGGCTTCCTAGGCAGCACTAATATAAAGAATCCACCTGCCAATACAGGAGACGCAAGAGATCGACCCGGGTTTCCACCCCTGGGTCAGGAAGATCCCCTGGAGGAGGAAATGACAACCTACTCCAGTATTTTCACCTGGAAAATTCCATGGATGAAGGAGCCTGGCAGGCTACAGTCCACAGGGTCGCAGAGAGTCGCACCCGAGTGAGAGACTAACATAGTGACAGTGACAGCGACAGCAGCTCAGTCATGCCCGACTCTGTGACCCCATGGACTGCAGCCCGACCCCGTGGACTGTAGCCCACCAGGCTCATCCATCCATGGGGTTTCCCAGGCAAGAGTACTGGAGTGGGGTGCCATTCCCTTCTCCAGGGAATCTTCCCAACCCAGGGATCGAACCACACTGCAGGCAGATTCTCTACCATTTGAGCCACGAGGGAAGCAGACGGATTCTTTACTGTCTGAGACACCAAGCGAGAGGTGGCACTCTGAGTATTTTTTTCATTCTAATTAAGCCCAATAAAACATGTTAAACAAAAAAAATTCCTTATTAGAAATATTCTTAACTTACATTTATCTTCATATCTCATTCATTACCTCTAGTTAAGGGAAACCAAGACGGCAGCCTCTGACAAATTAGAGACGACTGGAGAGTCACATTACTAACAACATACATTTCTGAAGTAAATGAGATGGAAAAGGAAGAAGAGGCATGAAGAATAAATTAATGGTTAAAATACAATAAGGAATAGGAATAACTAATAAGATCTGTCAAAAAAAGTGAAATCACCAACTATTTGGAGCTTAAATTGAACGATATACCGCTTTACATATCTTTAGAACATGCTTATTACTAAGACTTTTTTACTATAGTTTTTATTCTTTGGCTGTTCGTGTGGATGAAGGATCCTAGTTCCCTGACCAGGGATGGAACCTGTGCCCCCTGCAGTGGAAACACCAAGTCTTAACCACTTGACTGCCAGGGAAGTCCCTGTAAGACATTTTAAAATGTGCCCTCAGATAAAAGCCTAGGTTATGCAGTACATGGATGAGGTGCCTGGACAAGAATAAAGCATAGCCCCTCAGTGGCCTTGCGGTCTAACTGACCCTGCATAGACAGCCAAGCAGCTCCCACCTCCATCACTGTTACCTTTCCACACTTCTCGCAAGGCTTCTTTCCCACAGTGTAGACCAGATCCAGGTCAACTGCTAATCACAGCTAAGAGAAAATGACTTACCACTTCCGTTACTGCTGCTGTTTTCTCTTTGTGACCTCCTGGGTGGTAGCCCGCCAGGCTCCTCTGTCCATGGGATTTCCCAGGCAAGGATACTGGAGCGGGTTGCCATTTCCTGAGACACCTCCAGAAGGAGCCACTGGCAGCACAGCTACAAAAACCCCACTAGCTCCACAATCAGACTACAAACACGGCGCCCTTAGCTCTGCAGGTACTTCCCTTCTTTTCCTCTTTCCATAAATCCAGGCCTGCTTTTCATTCCCTCCTACTTCTGAACCCCCTCTCAAACTTCCCCTTTTATTCAAAGAGTGAAAATATATTGCAAAACTACTAAAGCATCTTGAATCATGTTCACCCAGTCCCGAGCTGGGGAACAAAATGGATACAAATTTATTAGCTATGTTCTCTTTCATTTAGGAACACAAGATTAAGAGAGGTGCATTGTTTTCAGGTAAGTTTCTCTATAGTTTCATAGTTCTAACAGTTCCTGACTCCATCTTGAAATTTAAGAGATATATGTGCAATGGTGTTTTATTTGGAAAGTTAAAACAAGAGATTTATTCTCCTCTAGGTTGTTGTTTAAAAGAAGTATCATATAAGCCTACATACTTCCTAGAGGGAAATTGAACATTTTTTGAGTTATCTATTATGCCCCAGTTTTTGGATGTTATCTGATGAATATACATGACAAACATAGACCTCTAAAGCTGTGCTATTTAAATTAAAACCCAAATTGAATTAAAAATTTAGTTCCTCAGGCACATTCATCACATTTCAAGGACTCAAAAGATGCAGGTAGCCAGTGACCACCATTACTGCAGGGTCCTGATACGGTCATCTCCATCATTACAGAAAGTTCTATGGGACAGCTCTGCTGTCCTTCCTCCTTACTCAAGATTTTCCAGAAAAATATCTGTAGAATTACACTTGGTCCCTCCGGCACAATGAAGATGATTTCTGTCACACCAGAGCTCTAACTAGAACCCTGCAGCTTTCTGCATGAACTGTCTTACAGCTACCTCATTTTTCACCACTGCAGTTTCTTTAAAAGTTTTATTGGCATATAGTTGATTTATAATGTTATGTTAGTTTTAGGTGTACAGCAAAGGGAATCACACAGCATCTGGGATGTTAATTTCCTGACCAGGGATTAAACTTGCACCCTCTGCACTGGAAGCACAGGGTCTCAAATGCTGGACTGCCAGAGAAGTTCCACACCACTGCAGTTTTTGACACTCTACCTTGCCCAATGAGAGCAGGAATCTTCCAACCCGGACTACATTCTAACCTCTCCCGAATGTCTAGCAAAAGTTTGGATCAAAAAAGGCATCAAGTTATTGCACATATGAAACAATATTGTAGTCTCCTGGAAATTCACTGGTGCATACGAAGTATGACTCCCAGGGAAGTGACAGAAGTCAAGTTTATGCTACTGAAGTTTTACTTCAGCCCAGGAGATTGAAAGAACATGGGCTACTGTGAAGTAAGTAATAGTAAATAACTTAATGGTTTTCAAAGTGAATGTAACAAAACTTTTTTTAATGAGTATAATGTCACTTTCAAATGAAAAAGCTATACTTGAAGTTGAGTTCAATTTTAGTTACAATTCCTTTAAGAGCAATACTGTAGTGCAGGCCCACATAATGTATTGTGACATTGGGGCTCTGTGATAATAGGGAAATTTTCATAATACCTTAAGCACATCAGGACCATATTCCAGTGACCCTCAAGGTAATACATCATTCTGTCAGTTGGACAGGTATGTTCAGAAACAAAAAATGATCCAGGAAATCTTACACCATATGACACAATGCTCAAGAAAACACACACGCAGACTGAAAGAACATTATAATATAGTTCACCTTTCTTCCAAATTTTACTTTCTGTGGTTCAGTCTTTCCCTATTCTGAAAAAGAACACCTTTTTCTAAGTAATTACTTTGCAGGTCACCAGAATGTATCATCACATGTCTAGATTATTAAAATGGATGGATGGTTCTTCCACATAGCTCTAAAGCAGGTTGGGAAGCTCTATGGAAACTCTGATTTTGCTGAATTTTTAACCAAAAGATTTAGAGACTTTGTTGATATCAGTCATTGCAGTGGTGGCTTTCCTGTGGTAACAGGCTTGAAAGAATGAAGATTTTTCAGAGTAATATATTACCAAACAAAGGACAGCACTGTCCTAAAAGCTAACAAAAATAACTTTCACCGTCATTTCTGGATTCTTTTTTGAAAAACTTACTTTTAGTAATATCACAGATATTTAAAAGATTTTTAAACTCATAATATTTATAAGCCAAAATTTCTCAGATCTTTGGCAGTTCTTTAGGCTTGGGCAGGAGTGATATTTGTCCAAAATACACCTGACACAACCTTGTTTCCTGCTATCCTGTTTCCATCGTTCAATCAGTGCTAGCTATTAAAATTTCTGAAAATTACTCCAGGGCACAGATACTGTAGTTTGTCCCTTTTGTTTTTTTGGTTGTGTAACTTAAGACAGTCAATCTCCAGCTTCCAAGAGCTAAATTCAATTGCTGATTTGTTGGCATTTCTAATTCTAATCCAAATTAAACAAATGAAAAGTCCATTGTAAACAAACGAACAAAAAGCACAAATGGTATTCTTCACATCACTATCCAGAGAACTGTTGCTTAAAAAAAAAAAATCAGAAAACTATAAAGGCAAATTTAAGGAGACAGTTATGCAATTATAAGACAAAAGTGCATGTTCTTACAAAGCATGCTTTCATTTTTAATTTTATTTTTGGCAGTTTTTAACTGTAGCTACAATAGAACATTCTTTCCCCAAGGAATAACAAATTTACACCTATTTATGTAACACTTTTGGTTACCGATATTTAAAAATATTGCTCAGATAGAAGTTCAGGCCTCTTAAAAAAGTTAGAATTAAAATGTTTTATAAGCCCTGGCAGCAGAGACAGTCCAGTAGCAATAAGCACAACTAGCATCCAGCTCTTGGTTTCTAATATCATTCTCTAATAAAAGGAACCAGGGCTCACTGCAGAAAAGATGGTTTCAAGGAGTAGAGTGGGAAATATACAAGACAAGCCTGGAGCATTTTGTGATGCCAGGAAGTAAGGAAGAACTATAAACAAACTCCACAAAGGGGGAAATATCTCAAAGGGACACAGAAGTCAACTGAAAGAGCTTCCAATGACCAAAGCTGAAATACTTTGAGAAACAGCATAAATGAAGCAGTACTGAATTATAACCAAAGTGTAAAATACATATCCATCAGTCTATAATCAATAAATAAATTAAATAAATAAGGGAGAAGAGACAATATTTATATGCAGAAGAAGCCCCAAAACAATATTGGTCCATTGATTTTAACAAATGTACTATACTAATGTAAAGTGTTAATGACAGGGAAAATAGTGTGGGATATAGGGGAATTCTGTACTATCTTCACAATTTTGCTGTAAATTCAAATCGTTTTAAAAGTAAAAGTTTATTTTGAAAGTTTATACTATCTTTTCAAAACTAAGTCATATTACATACCATTTTAGGTTTCATTTTAAATATTTGTTTGACGTTGCCATTGTGGTGAAGAGCATGAACAGAATCACCTGCTTGGATCTGAATCCAGTTCAACCATCTACACTGATTTTTACTAGCTAAGGGCTTGCCTTGCACACAGGATATAACTAACTAGGGAAACCAGCCTGACTTCGGTATATTCAGCACAATCTCTGCTTTCCCAACAAGAGAAAAATAAGTAAAGCCCAATCAGCCTTGACATTCTTACCACACACAGGTTAACCATGTCTAGTGATGACTAGGCCAATGGGTTGCTCTGAATAACACTGAAAATAAGCAGATGGCAACCTTGTCCCCATTCACAGTCAAGGCAGGTCCTCCTTTCTAAGAACAGATTAACCAGGGAAGTGATTAATGCCTCTGAGAAAAGCGAGGACTGATTTTAAGAACTATCAGCAGTTTCATATGATTTGAACACTACCTGTTTATTAGTTCTAATATTCAGATGAGGCTAATGAAATCTTATTTTCTTTCCACAAGCAAAGCTTATTATAAGAAAAAGGGCAAAATGAATTTGATGAGAACATCTGAAGATACTTTTAATAAAAAATGACCAGGATTTATAGTGTTGTTGTTGTTTTTTAATTTATATGTTGTAAGATTTACAACTTTCCTACAAATGAATGCTTCTCAAATGAATATTCATGCAGCAATTGTACTGGCTTTTACCAGCTAAGATAGTCATTAAAGGCTTGTCATCTTGGTCCAACAATGCCTCTGGTGCTTCTAAATTATTAGATCTTCGTCTACTCTTTTGAATGCTATAATAGCAACATAAAACAGAATAAATTATCAGCATAAATAATCAAAGGTCACAATTTTCAGCAAAAGCTCTGGATTTTCAAGCGTCACCTACTTAACATAAAACCATAAAGACACATTTTCTTCATCAGATCGAATAAATAAAAAGATGAAATTAAGTGAAACAAATGAAACTAGTGAAAAGCCTGAGTAAAAGCTATTCTTTAATAAAAATGTAATTAATGGAATTAAATGGATTTTTTTTAATTTGAAACATCTTAATTAACTTTTTTAGAGTTAGATTAGCTGTCGCTATGCCTGACACTAAATTTAATTTGGGGTTATGCCTCAGACTGTGCAACACACGAGCTACTGTGCTGGGGCCAAATGTCCTCTGTGAAACCACTGAATTGAGAGCACCAATGGCACCCCACTCCAGTACTCTTGCCTGGAAAATCCCATGGACGGAGGAGCCCGGTAGGCAGCAATCCATGGGGTCGCGAAGAGTCGGACACAACTGAGCGACTTCACTTTCACTTTCCACTTTCATGCATTGGAGAAGGAAATGGCAACCCACTCCAGTGTTCTTGCCTGGAGAATCCCTGGGACGGGGGAGCTGATGGGCTGCCGTCCATTGGGTCGCACAGAGTTGAACACGACTGAAGCGACTTAGCAGCAGCAGCAACAGAAGCAGCAAGGGAGCGGGAAATCTGATCTTTGTCTCCTTTGAATGCACTCCAGCACTCAGCACTGGACAGGTAAAGAGGAACGTAATCAACACATGAATGAAGTACCTTTTGGGGAAATTATTCAAGTTTACCAGTCAAGTGTACTAGTCAGCAGACTCTGGGTATAGCAATATAAAAAAAACACCCAGGTAATTTAAGTTTAAAACAAGTATTTGCTATAAGGGACCAAAGCAGTTGCAAGGCTCTAAACAGTAGAAACTAATGGTCAGTCAGTCCCTTCAGGACATTATTCTACACATTTGCCAAATCATGATGCATAGCTCAAGAATCATGAGCACATCTGAGTGGCTGGCTTGGCCTGTAGGTTTACCAGGGATCTTGATTAACAATTACACCAAGTCTCTATCCAAAAATGGAGGAGATGGTACCAAAGCAAACATGGAGGTGCTGTTCCCAGAAGAGGGAGGGAGCTACGGATGCTAGACAGAGGTCCACCATGATGGAGAAGGAGCAGGGGATGAGAAACACCAACTAATCTCCAGGAACTGTAGTAGGCATTTTGCTTTCACATCTCTGATTCAATTCTCCAAGCAACCAAAAATAAAGTATTATCAGCCCTATTTTACTAAAGTTTAAACGCTGAAGTTCACAACACTTAAGTTACTTAGCCAAAGTTACACAGGAAGAAACGTAGGTCTTTCTACCTGGCAATAGAAATAGAAGTTTCTTATCCAAGTATCAAGATCTGAAACATTAAACCCACACTGTTTCAGAGATGCAAGTCTTTCTTGAAGACAACTGTTTCTGACTGTTAAGGGTTTCCTGTCCTCATATAAACCAGGTTTTTTCACATAATATATACAGACTCCTTTTCATTCAATAAAAGTATATTCTTTGCTTATAGATAAACCCATAGTTTCCACAGATAATGATAGAATATGGTGATACCAGGTAACAAATATAATTCTTAGAGATAAGTTAATGAGTTTGCTCATCTCTATAAGCTCAGAACACCACTCTAATTAATTCTGTCAGGCCATACATATGATACCAGTAATGAGGGACACCAGGTGAGAATATGGACACATAGGCAAAAATCACTAATCACTAATCTCTAATGACAGTCAGCTCTATTAAAGAGGGTCAGAAGCGGGAGAATTTTTTAAACCAGTGCAAGCCCAGCATTTTTCCACTATGTCAAAAATGCGGGTTCATCTTGAGATCAGCTTAAGCACACACAAGCAATTCAGTTTATTATTTGGGGCCCTATATCTGTAACCTAAGCAGATGGTATATGTGCTTTATGTGAAATATTTAATTACACCATCAGGAATGTGGTGGTACCAGCTGTTATGGTCTGCTGACCTTGGGAAAGAAGGAGATACCAGCAAACTGATGATGACAATGTTCAGAGGAAACCCAGAAATGGAGCCTGTTTATGAAAATAACAGTTGCTCTAACATTGCCACATTGCAAGCCAAGACATGTCAGCCCAAGTATAGTAATCTCTCTCACATCGTTCACCTTCAGGCCTTTTGAGTTCAGTTCAGTTCAGTTGCTCAGTTGTGTCCAACTCTTTGCGACCCCATGAATCGCAGCACGCCAGGCCTCCCTGTCCATCACCAACTCCTGGAGTTCACTCAGACTCACGTCCATCGAGTCCGTGATGCCATCCAGCCATCTCATCCTCGGTCGTCCCCTTCTCCTCCTGCCCCGAATCCCTCCCAGCATCGGAGTCTTTTCCAATGAGTGAACTTTTTGCATGAGGTGGCCAAAGTACTGGAGCTTCAGCTTCAGCATCATTCCCTCCAAAGAGATCCCAGGGATGATCTCCTTGAGAATGGACTGGCTGGATCACCTTGCAGTCCAAGGGACTCTCAAGAGTCTTCTCCAATACCACAATTCAAAAGCATCAATTCTTCAGTGCTCAGGCTTCTTCACAGTCCAACTCTCACATCCATACATGACTACTGAAAAACCATAGCCTTGACTAGACGGACCATTGTTGGCAAAGTAATGTCTCTGCTTTTGAATATGCTATCTAGGTTGGTCATAACTTTCCTTCCAAGGAGTAAGTGTCTTTTAATTTCATGGCTGCAATCACCATCTGCACTGATTTTGGAGCCCAAAAAAATAAAGTCTGACACTGTTTCCACTGGTTCCCCCATCTATTTGCCATGAAGTGAAGGGACCAGATGCCATGATTTTCGTTTTCTGAATGTTGAGCTTTAAGCCAACTTCTTCACTCTCCTCTTTCACTTTCATCAAGAGGCCTTTTAGTTCCTCTTCACTTTCTGCCATAAGGGTGGTGTCATCTGCATATCTGAGGTTATTGATACTACTCCCAGCAATCTTGATTCTAGCTTGTGCTTCTTCCAGCCCAGCATTTCTCATGATGTACTCCGCATATAAGTTAAATAAGCAGGGTGACAGTATACAGCCTCGACGTACTCCTTTTCCTATTTGGAACCAGTCTGTTGTTCCATGGCCAGTTCTAACTGTTGCTTCCTGACCTGCATATAGGTTTCTCAAGAGGCAGGTCAGGTGGTCTGGTATTCCCCTCTCTTTCAGAATTTTCCACCGTTTATTGTGATCCACACAGTCAAAGGCTCTGGCATAGTCAATAAAGCAGAAATAGATGTTTTTTTGGAACTCTCTTGCTTTTTCCATGATCCAGCGGATGTTGGCAATTTGATCTCTGGTTCCTCTGCCTTTTCTAAAACCAGCTTGAACATCTGGAAGTTCACGGTTCATGTATTGCTAAAGCCTGGCTTGGAGAATTTTGAGCATTACTTTACTAGCGTGTGAGATGAGTGCAAGTATGTGGTAGTTTGCGCATTCTTTGGCATTGCCTGTCTTTGGGATTGGAATGAAAACTGACCTTTTCCAGTCCTGTGGCCACCGCTGAGTTTTCCAAATTTGTTGGCATATTGAGTGCAGCACTTTCACAGCATCATCTTTCAGGATTTGAAACAGCTCAACTGGAATTCCATCCCTCCACTATCTTTGTTCGTAGTGATGTTTTTTAAAGCCCACTTGACTTCACATTCCAGGATGTCTGGCTCTAGGTGAGTGATCACACTGTCGTGATTTCAGGCCTTTTAAATTTATTAAAAATTATTTTTAAGTGATTTCTAGTGATACATAGGAAAAATTCTGGAAATAGGCACTTCAAAATATTTGTGATTGCTATTTTTAGATGGTGAGCTTATGGGTGATTTTTTTCTTTTTATTAGTATTTTCAACAATGTACTTTAATTGTTTGAAGAATTTTAATTTAAAACAACACTGATTTGTACAATTCTTTTTATAAAGTTCCAAAGTTCTTAAAATCTTGCCTTGTAAATCCATTTTTTCTCCTACAAACTAAAAAAAATTGCATTTTGTCATTTACATTTAAGCAATCTTACATTTTTCATATCTGATCTCCCCAACTTGTGGATGAAGCTGATGCTACATTCTTCTTCCCGCCCAGTCAGAAGACTCCTCTTACTTCAGATCTCAAGCTGGGTCTCACCCCTGCCTGCAAGTTCTATGGGAACCAAGTCAGCTTGTTTCCCCTTTCCTCAGAGGCATTTCCAAAGATGTCTCCTTTTCCTCAACTTCTCCAATCCATCACCTCTCTTCAATCAAACCACCAAGATGAGAAGAACGACATCCATGCACAGACATAGAAATGGAAATCTTGCCCTCACATATCTAACAAATTATAGCCCAATCCTTTTTCACTCAACAAAAGGTACAATACTCACTTACATGTAAGTGTAAAGGCTCCATCACTAGCGACACCATATGCTAACATTAAGTGTGAAAGAGTTAATTGCTCAGTCATGTCTGACTCCTGGTGACTCCATGGACTGTAGCCTATCAGGCTCCTTTGTCCATGAAATTTTCTAGGCAAGAATACTAGAGTGCGTAGCCGTTCCCTTCTCCAGGGAATCTTCCCAGCCCAGGGTTCAAACCCATCAAACCCATGTCTCCTGCATTGCAGGCAGATTCTTTACCACTGAGTCACCCAGATGTCCAACATTAAGGCAACAAATCCAATCCAATTGTTCCCCAACCTCTTTACAAAGAAAACAAAAGCTGGAAACTAAGAACTCTCTCAACCTTCCTTCCTTTTTCCAAAGTGAATCCCTCTGACTCTAGAGCTGTTTTCTTCTTACTGTTGAAATAAAAGTGAAAGTCACTCAGTCATGTCCGACTCTCTGCGACCCCGTGGACTATACAGTCCATGGAATTCTCCAGGCCAGAATACTGGAGAGGGTAGGCTTTCCCTTCTCCAGGGGATCTTTTCAACCCAGGGATCAAACCCAGGTCTCTCGCACTGCAGGCGGATTCTTTACCAGCTGAACCACAAGGGAAGCCCAGAATACTGGAGTGGGTAGCCTATCCCTTCTCTAGGGGGTCTTCCCGACCCAGGAATTGAACCAAGATCTCCTGCATTTCAGGTGGATTCTTTACCAGCTGAGCTATCAGGGAAGCCCTCTTACAAGTAATTCAATTAAATTAACTCAATAAACATTCATTGAGTTGAGCCAGATGTGTTTAAGGTGTTGGGGATTTTTCTAGACAACAATCAGAGGCCCCTTCTTTCACAGAGCCAATAGGCTCTGCTACCTAAATCATCTTCTCTCCTTCTTGCTTCCAGGACTTCTATGTATTAAACAGCTAGTGCCACCATAACAAAGTACCATAGACTGGGTGGATTAAATAACAGAAATTTATTTTCCCACAGTTCTGGAGGTTAAAGTCTGAGGTCAAGCTGGTTCCTCCTGAGGCCTCTCTGCTCAGCTTGTAGATGGCCATCTTCTTGCCGTGGCCTCTCACAGTGGTCCTCAGTGTGTGCCCCTCCCCAGAATCTCTCCTTCTTTAATAAGAAAACCTATCACATTGGATTAGGGCTCCACCCTAAGTTTTCATTCTGAACCTCTTTAAAAACATTATCTCCAAGGAAGGAACACTTCCAAATTCATTCTACGAGGCCACTATCACCTTGACACCAAAACAAGACAAAGACAAGGTACAAAAAAGAAAATACAGGGCAATAACACTGATGAGCATAGATGCAAAAATCCTCAACAAAATTTTAGCAAACAATTCAACAACTCATTAAAAAGCTCATATACCATGATCAAGTTGGGTTTATTCCATGGATGGAAGGATTCTTCAACATAGGCAAATCAATCAATGTAACACAACACATTAACACATTGAAAGATAAAAACCATGTGATAATCTCAATAGATGCAGAAAGTAACAACATTCAGCATCCATTTATGATTAAAACTCTTCAAAAACTGGGCATAGATGGAACCTACATCGATATAGTAAAGGCCATACATTATAATCCCACATCAAACATTATTCTCAATGGTGAAAAACTGAAAGCATTTCCCCTAAGATCAGGAACAAGACAAGGGTGTCACCCTTACCACTATTATTCAACATAGTTTTGGAAGTTCTAGCTATAGGAATCAGAGAAGAAAAATAAATAGGAATCCAGATCAGAAAAGAAGTAAAGCTCTCACTGTTTGAAGATGATATGATACTATACACAGAAAACCCTAAAGATACTATCAGAAAATTACTAGAGCTAATCAGTAAATTTAGCAATGTCACAGGATAAAAAATCAATACACAGAAATCACTTGCATTCCTATATACTAACACTAAAAAATCAGAAAGAGAAATTAAGGAATCAATCCCATTCACCACTGCAACACAAAGAATTAAATATCTAGGAATAAACCTACCTAAGGAGACAGAAGAACTGCATACAGAAAATTATAAAACACTGATGAAAAGAAATCAAAGACAACATAAACAGATGGTGAGATATTCCATGTTCCTGGGTAGGAAGAATCAATATTGTGAATATGACTATCCCACCAAATGTAATCTACACATACAATGCAATCCCTATCAAATTACCAATGGCATTTTTCACAGAACTAGAACAAAAAATTTCACAATTCATATGGAAACACAAAAGACAAATAGCCACAATAGATACAATACTCCACAAAAATACTGGAGTGGGTTACCATTTCCTTCTCCGGGGATCTTCCCAACCCAGGAATTGAACCCGGATCTCCCTCATTGGAGGCATATGTTTTAATAGACACAATAGCCAAAGCAGTCTTGAGAAAGAAGAATGAAGCTGGAAGAATCAACCTTCCTGACTTCAGATTATACTACAAAGATAAAGTCATAACAAGAGTATGGTACTGGCACAAAAACAGAAATATAGACCAATGGAACAAGGTAGAAAGCCCAGAAATAAACCCATGCACCTATGGGTACCTTATTTTTTACAAAGAAGGCAAGAGTATACAATGGAGCAAAGACAGCCTCTTAAAAAAGTGGTGCTGGGAAAACTGGACAGCTACATGTAAAAGAATGAAATTAGAACACTTCCTAGCACCATATACAAAGATAAACTGAAAATGGATTAAAGACCTAAATGGAAGACCAGAAACTATAAAACTCTTAGAGGAAAACATAGGCAGAATACTCAATGACATAAATAAAAGCAAGATCCTCTATGACTCACTTCCTAGAGTAGCGGAAATAAAAACAAAAGTAAACAAGTGGAACCTGATTAAAATCAAAAGCTTTTGCACAGCAAAGGAAACTATAAGCAAGTTGAAAAGACAACCCTCAGAATGGGAGAAAATAATAGCAAATGAAACAACGGACAAAGGATTAATTTCCAAAATATACAAGCAGCTCATACAACTCAATACCAGAAAAACAAACAACCCAATCAAAAAGTGGGAAAAAGACTTAAACAGACAATTCCTCAAAGAAGACATACAGATGGCTAGCAAACACATGAAAGATGCTCAATACCGCTCATTATTAGAGAAACTACAATGAGATATCATCTCACATCGGTCAGAATGGCCATCATCAAAAAGTCTGCTGCTGCTGCTAAGTCACTTCAGTTGTGTCCGACTCTGTGCGACACCATAGACGGCAGCCCACCAGGCTCCCCCATCCCTGGGATTCTCCAGGCAAGAATACTGGAGTGGGTTGCCATTTCCTTCTCCAATGTGTGAAAGTGAAAAGTGAAAGTGAGTCACTCAGTCATGTCCGACTCTTAGCAACCCCATGGACTGCAGCCTACCAGGCTCCTCCATCCATGGGATTTTCCAGGCAAGAGTACTGGAGTGGGGTGCCATTGCCTTCTCAAACAACAGATGCTGTAAGGGTGTGGAGAAGAGGGAATCCTCAGGTACTGTTAGTGGGAATATAAACTGATACAACCACTGTGGAAGAGAGTATAGAGATTCCTTTAAAAACCAGGAACAAAATCACCATATGACCCAGCAATCCCACTCCTAGGCATACACCCTGAGGAAACAAAAACTGAAAAAGACACATGTACCCCAATATTCATTCCAGCACTATTTACAATAGCTAAAACATGGATGCAATCTAGATGTCCATCTACAGATGAACAAATCTATATATTTACAGATTTCTTTATCCAGATGAATAAATCTGGATAAAGAAGTTGTGGTACATATACACAATGGAATATTACTCAGCCACAAAAAGAAATGCATTTGAGTCAGTTCTAATGAGGTAGATGAACCTAGAGCATATTATACAGAGTGAAGTAAGTCCAAAAGAGAGATAAATATGATATACTAACAGATATATATATGGAATCTAGAAAGATGGTACCGAAGAATTTATCTGCAGGGCAGCAGTGGAGAAACAGACATAGAGAACAGACTTATGAACATGGGGAGAGGGGAGGAGAGGGTGAGATGTACGGAGAGAGTAACATGGAAACTTACATTACCTTATGTAAAACAGATAGCCAACGGGTATTTGCTGTATGTCTCAGGAAACTCAAACAGGGACTCTGCATCAAGGTGTGGGATGGGGCGGGAGATGGGAGTGAGTTTGAAGAGGGAGGGCATATATGTATACCTATGGCTGATTCATGCTGAGGTTTGACAGAAAATAGCAGAATTCTGTAAAGTAATTATCCTTCAATTAAAAAATACTTAAAAAAATTTTTATCTCCAAGTATATTTACATTTGGAGGTAACTGGGGATTGAGATTTTAGCATACAGATTCTGCAGCACACAATTAAGCCCATAACACACCTGGCCCACATCCAGTCTCACACTTGGTCCTGGTTCTTCTCCCTCATTAATAACACTCTCAAGTCTTTTTCATATTTAAACATCAGCAGGCCACCACTAGCCCATGTCTTTCCCCTGTTCCATCTGGCTGTTAACTGCCAAGATGTGAAAATATCCCAGACTAGGAGTCTCCTATCCAGGGGTCAGAAATGACTTAGTAACTGAAGAATAGCAACAAGGAGTCTCCATCTCAAAGTAGAGGGGTAGATCATCAATGGACCAGGGGGAGAACCAGAGAGCACCAGCTCACTGATAGTTTGGCCCACTGCTACACTTCAGTCACATGTGAAAACAGAGCCCAGGGTATCTTGTTCTGACTTTCAAGAGAACCTAGAAATGTAACATTTCCCAAGTTTTATGTGCAGGTGGCAAGGAAAAAAAAAAAAAACACATTAAGTGGGCCAAAAAAGTAGACCCCAAATCTCTCTTTTTCCTAATTTTTTCCATGATCTCTTTCTTACCTTCCCCATTTCTTACCTCACTCATTCTCACATTTCTGACATCAGGTTTCTTTGCATCAATTCCTTTTTGCATATTCCACTGAAACAGTTATTGCTGAAGTCCACACAGCTTTCCTGTTAGCCTCCCCATTTTGAATGTGAGCTCCTTGAAGGTAGATTGTGTCTATTTTATCTCATTTGTGTCATATTTCAAATGCTTAACACTGTATTCTGAACAAATGATTATGGAGTAAAGAACTAGCTTATCTCTTTGGAGCAATCAAAATGCATGGAGGAACTATAAATCAAAGAATTCTAGCTTAAATAATTTTGTAAGGGCTCACCACTTATTTTATTTACCTAATGCCTTCATTATTTCAGCAAGATTCCTGCTTAGCATGTAATGTATATGCTCCTACATGGCATGAGAGCTTAAATTCCCACTTTTCTTCCAAATGGCAAATTTTAGCTTCTTAAGAGGAAAATTCTGATATAATGCTATCTTTTATTTACAAGGTCATTATCTACATGCTTGACATTTTAGAACATAGTCAAGTATTAAGTGATGGTGGTTTAGTCACCAAGTGGTGTCCGATTCTTGCGACTCCATGGACAGAGGAGCCTGGCAGGATACAGTCCATGGGATTTGCCAGGCAAGAATACTGGAGTGGGTTGCTATTGCTTTCTCCAAGTCAAGCATCAAGAGACAAGAAATTCTATAAATTGTCAGAATGGATGGTTAATATCAGAATAGATGGTTCCATTCAGTTCAGTTCAGTTGCTCAGTCGTGTCCGACTCTTTGGAATCCCATGAATCGCAGCACACCAGGCCTCCCTGTCCATCACCAACTCCCGGAGTCTACTCGAACTCATGTCCATCGAGTCAGTGATGCCATCCAGCCATCTCATCCTCTGTCGTCCCCTTCTCCTCCTACCCCCAATCCCTCCCAGCATAAGGGTCTTTTTCAATGAGTCAACTCTTCGTATGAGGTGGCCAAACTATTGGAGTTTCAGCTTCAGCATCAGTCTTTCCAATGAACACCCAGGACTAATCTCCTTTACAATGGATTGGTTGTTCATTAATTTCATTTATAAAGGAACCTTACAGGCCTTCATTCAGAATCTTAATATCTTATGTTTTAATTTTTAAACATAACTTTATTTGGAAGGGAAATACATCTGGCCAGAACTATCTTCTATTATGTTAGCCTGAAAGCCAGACATAGCTCCTAAGATATCCGTTTATTATTCTGTAGTGGTGTCTTTTTAACTTATATACAGAGTATATCATGTGAAATGCCAGGTTGGAAGAAGCATAAGTGGGAATCAAGATTGCCAGGAGAAATAGCAATAACCTCAGATATGCAGATTACACTACCCTTTTGGCAGAAAGCGAAGAGGAACTGAAAATCCTCTTAATGAAGGTGAGAGAGGAAGGTGAAAAAACTGGCTTAAAACTCAACATTCAAAAAACTAAGATCATGGCATCTAGTCCCATCACTTCATGGCAAATTGATGCAGAAACAAGGGAAACAGTGACAGCTATTTTCTTGGGCTCCAAGATCACTGCCGATGGTAACTGCAGCTATGAAATTAAAAGACGCTTGCTCCTTGGAAGAAAAGTTGTGACAAACCCAGACAGTGTATTAAAAAGAGGAGATATTACATTGCCAACAAAGGTCCATCTAGTCAAAGCTATGGTTTCTCCAGTAGTCATGTATGGATGTGAGAGTTGGACCATAAAGAAGGCTGAATGCCCAAGAATTGATGTTTTTGAACTGTGGTGTTGGAGAAGACTCTTGAGAGTCCCTTGGACTACAAAGAGATCAAAGCAGTCAATTCTAAAGCAAATCACTCCTGAATATTCATTGGAATGTCTGATGCTGAAGATGAAGCTCCAATACTTTGGCCACCTGACCAAAGACATGACTCATTAGAAAAGACCCTGATGCTGGGAGACTGAAGACAGGAGGAGAAGGGACAACAGAGCAGAAGATGGGTAGCTGGCATCACTGACTCAATAGACATGAGTTTGAGCAAGCTCCAGGAGATGGTGAAGGAGAGGGAAGCCTGGCGTGCTGCAGTCCATGGGGTGCCAAAGAGTCAGACATGACAGAGAGACGGACAACAACAACAACAAGGCGTATCTTTGGGGGGCTTTCTAGGTGGTGCTAATTGTAAAAAACTAGCCTGCCAATGCCGGAGATGTTGGAGACCCAGGTTCAATCCCTGGGTCTAGAAGGTTCCCCTGAAGGAGGGCATGGCAACCCACTCCAGTATTCTTGCCTGGAGAATCCCATGGACAGAGGAGCCTGGTGGGCTACAGTCTGTAGGATCTCAAAGAGTCAGACATGACTATAGCACCTGAACATATATATACACACATCCCTGATGTAGCATCCAGGTTAAGAGTCAGATTTTTCTATTGAACATCTTACATGAAATAATGTTCTTTATTCACAGGACAATTTCAATTACATATTGAAGTAACAGAAAAAACAGAAAACTCTGAAAATATAATTTGTTAAAACCTAGACACCATTTAAACCTAAAATGAATAAAAAAGTGAAGTATAAAATGGCAAAAAAAAAAAACACAACTAATTTTATTTGTCCTTTTTTTTTTCCTTTTTTAAATGTTAGGCCTTCCTGGAAATCTCAATTGTGTCCTGTAATGTTTAGTTACTTTCAAAAGATTCAGAAAACCATTTTTGACCAAGCCTACCATAAAACAACTATCATTGTTTAAAAAACAAAAACATGGTCTAGATTACAGATGAATAAATATCAAACTAGGGGGTAAAATCTATACTGAATCCAATATGCCCCCATAAAACAACATGAAACCTTCTTGTAAGAAAAGATGAGGAATTTTGAATTTCTCTTAAGTAAAAGCAACATGAATTCTGTGGGTAAATGAAGCAGTTGAATACTTTATTCTAAACAGGTATTCGAGCAGGCTGAATGTCACACACAATCGAGCTAGTACCACATGGAAAATTTTAGTGGGGGGAAAAAAAAAAAAAAAAACACACAAAGTGAACAGAAAAAAAACTGCACAGAACTGGTATGCTTGAATATGCGTGAATGAAAGATTACAAACATTATTTTTCTCTTACTATAATGCAAAACAAGCAAAATCAATAACCAATTTTTATTTCTAGATTTGTATCCATTGTAGTATTATAAAGCCAATTTCGGCACTGCCTCAACGGAACTCCTAGCTCAGCATCTTCTCAGAAAGTAAATTTGTCATTCTGACCAGTACATAACTAATCATAAAGTGGCAAAGAGAGCGTTTTATATGTGATGCTTTAATAAAACTCACAAAAGGTTGGGAAAAACACAACCTTAAAACCTTAGCTACTTTAGAGCAAGTATATTACATTTTAATATAGTTTTAGAAAGTATATCACTTCAGCTGATTTAATAACAATAAAAAGCCAGATTCATAGGAATATAATTAGTATTAATTTTACGATTCACTAATAGAAACAGAGATTTGCCAAAGATTCACATGCTTTCTTAAAAAAATTTTTTTCCAAACATTTCATTGCCAGGCAATAGCAGGGAATGCCATTCTAAGCATAACACACAAGGCAGGTATTAAGACTTCAGATTACCTAAAATGGCTACCACGAGAGACATTTCTATACAGACAGAGGATGAGATGGTTGGATGGCATCACCAACTCAGTGGACATGAGTTTGACTAAACTCCGGGAGTTGGTGACGGACAAGGAGGCCTGGTGAGCTGTAGTCCATGGGGTCACAAAGAGTCGGACATAACTGAGCGACTGAACTGAGCTGAATGGATACTGTACATTGATATTATATTTGAATTATTTGTAGACCCAAGCTATATAAAATAAATATTTTACATGAAACATCACATAATTTGAATTCCTGGGTATAAATCATTCCTGCATCTACTTCCCTCTTCTAAATCACTGTTCATCACCATCAGATTCTCATATTTATTATCCAAATGTATGTCTCTCTTTCTTATTCATGATGTGTCTTCTTCCGTGTTTTCATGTTTACCCTTGGCCCATGCTATTATATTAATCTTATTTTGTAAGCCTTAACATCTCCCAGAATTCCAAAATGGAATACTGTGCCCTCATATTTCCATCTAAAATGCAGAATAAGAAGTGGGAAAGGACAATGGTTTGGATACTATTAAACAAAACCCATTGGGGGGAAAAAAAAACATGTCACAAGAAATGTAGCCCAGGAAAAACTGGCATGTACAGTAATATTTATCAGAGACACTTGTAGGAAGAGTAAAATCTGAAAAAGCAATCCAAGAAAAGGTTGAATAATACAAAAAATTTTAAAGAAAAGGGAAAAAAGAAGCTTTAAAGTCTACAAATTTATACAACCATGGAGTATTCTTCATTCCTAAGTAGAAGAAAGATAAAGAAAATAAATCACAAACATCTGGTAGGGAAAGATTTGCTTAAGAAAGCTTTTAAAGTTTCTTTTTTTGGGTTGGCAGGCACTTTTTAACCATATCTACTATTCAATCTCAGTTTTTCACAGGAATCATATTAATACAACTGAAACAAGGAGCAAACACTGACAAGCCTGGGAAGGAGCACAGAAACTGGGGTTGGGGGCGGTATGGGTATAGTTAAATAAGATGAGCAAGCTACCTCTGATGATACAGATGTAACTTTCATTCCCATAACTGTTAAATGAAGAGTGACGGGACAGACTATGCCTCATTCTAACATAGTCACACTAGGAGAAAGAGTTGGGAAAATGAGTGAGAAGCTAGGTGCAACAACATAATCTTGGCTTAAAATATGAGAAAGATATGTAAATAGTGAGAGAACAAAAGACAAGCAACTATCTGTTTGCTGAGATGTCAGACAGACTGTGCTTAAATTAAAAGACACTTACTCCTTGGAAGAAAAGTTATGACCAACCTAGATAGCATACTGAAAAGCAGAGACATTACTTTGCCAACTAAGGTCCATCTAGTCAAGGCTATGGTTTTTCCTGTGGTCATGTATGGATGTGAGAGTTGGACTGTGAAGAAGGCTGAGTGCCGAAGAATTGATGCTTTTGAACTGTGGTGTTGGAGAAGACTCTTGAGAGGCCCTTGGACTGCAAGGAGATCCAACCAGTCCATTCTGAAGGAGATCAACCCTGGGATTTCTTTGGAAGGAATGAGGCTGAAGCTGAAACTCCAGTACTTTGGCCACCTCTTGCAAAGAGTTGACCTATTGGAAAAGACCCTGATGCTGGGAGGGATTGGGGGCAGGAGGAGAAGGGGATGACAGAGGATGAGATGGCTGGATGGGATCACTGACTCGATGGAAGTGAGTCTGAGTGAACTCTGGGAGGTGGTGATGGACAGGGAGGCCTGGCGTGCTGCAATTCATGGGGTTGCAAAGAGTCAGACACAACTGAGTGACTGAACTGAACTGAACTGTGTTTAAATTTGTCTTCATGAAAAAACAAGTATAAACTTGGAATTATAGCGTAAGCCTATGAAAATTGAAGCTCTAGGATAAAGTGCACATTCGTTTGGTGATACACAGAAAATCATCTGCAAATGACTTACTATGACTATTTTAAAGACTTCCATTTTGTATTTCCAGGGAAACATAAAAAGCATGGCTCAAAAAGAACAACAGACAGAGATGAACATGGTTTGAAAAGTCAATAGGTTGAAATGTAAAGGAAACTGGATAAGATTTTAAAACAGTAAACGGAAACTTAAAATTTGCATCCAAGACAATAAAAAGCCAAATGGACAATATAGAAAGTGAATTCTGAAGAAAAGAAGACAAGTCTGGAAAATCCTTCAAAATATTAGAACAGAGGCAGCAAACTATCGACTGAAAGCCAAATACGGCTTGCCACCTGGTTTTCTAAGTCCTGTGGGCTAAAAATGGTTTTTACAGATGAATATTTGCAATCAAGTAATGCAAAGAACCGACTCATTTGAAAAGACTCTCTTGCTGGAAAAGATTGAAGGCAGGAGGAGAGGGGGACCACAGAGGATGAAATGGCTGGATGGCATCACTGACTCAATGGACATGAGTTTGAGTAAACTCTGGGAGTTGGTGATGGACAGGGAGGCCTGGCGTGCTCCAGTCCATGGGGTCTCAGAGTCGGACACCACTGAGCGACTGGACTGAATTGAACTGAACAGTGAGAACTCTGAACCCCAACAAAGCAAAAGGTTGCATGCTCAGTCACTCAGTTGTGTCTGACTCTTTGTGACCCTATGGACTGTACCCAACCAGGCTCCTGTGTCCATGGAATTTTCCAGGCAAGAATACTGGAGTGGGTTGCCATTTTCTCCTCCAAGGGGTCTTCCCGACCCAGGGATCATATCCGTATCTCCTTCATCTCCTGTACTGGCAAGCAGATTCTTTAATACTGAGCCAACCTGGGAAGCCCCCAACCAAAAGGTTCTCTCTCTCCAAAAGAATTATATTTGTCTCGTTAGTAGCTCCATATTACAAGAAAACAAAATAAAATTTAACAAAACTCTATTCAATTACTCTTTTATTTCAAATTGAACCAACAAAAAATTTATAGAAATTTGTTTCTGCTTCTGTTACAGTAGTTGCAGAATATCCTCAGTTTTGCCTCTCAGTCTACAAAGTGTAAAATATTTACTATCTGGCTCTTGCAGAAAAAGTTTTACAACTTCTGCTTTAGCGGAAAGAGATAAAGAGATCTACATGCTAGGGAAAAGATAATGCCTATGAGGCCAGGGACAGGAAATTCAACCAATGAATAAGGGGTAACACCAAAGAAGAACCAAAGCGAATGACATCTGTCAGTTGGTAAAATAGACGTAAACAATTCTGTCAAGAGCAGAACAAAGAACTTAATATAGGGCCAAGAAACAAAATGAAACAGAAAGATTAAAAATTAGAGAGCAGGTAAAGACATGTAAATCATAATTAAAACAGTTAACAAATTAAAATCAGATTACAATGAAAAGAATCTAAAAAATCATATACATATATGTACAACTGAATCACTTTGGTGTATACCTGAAACACTGTAAATCAACTATACCTCAACAAAATAAAATAAGATAAATCAGATTAAAAAAAGTTCAGAGCAAAAACCAAGCCTGTAGGGTAAATTTATATTTATACCAATCCTATGATGAAATAATTCTGAACCTTTTTCCACTCAGTCCTGCAATATCAAAATATGAAAATCAAAAGCCATTAGAAACAAACACAAGCAAAGACAAATTGTAGGGGAAGACTGAAATACAGTGATCAATCCATGGTTTTGTGAAAGATTTTACTTATAAGACTGGATTATTAATACACCAACTCTGCATCTCAAGTAATACTGCACTTTTTGAAAAATGTCCGTGAAAGAGTTTGAACAACTATTTACCTATGAAACAAATCTATAATAAATACACTGAACATATTCTGAAACTAGAAATTACTGAATGTAAATACAAAATTCTATTCATCCGAAAAAACAAACAGCTGGGAGTTGGACATGACTCAGTGACTTCACTTTCACTTCTCACTTTCATGCAGTGGAGAAGGAAATGGCAACCCACTCCAGTGTTCTTGCCTGGAGAATCCCAGGGACGGAGGAGCCTGGTGGGCTGCCGTCTATGGGGTCGCACAGAGTCGGACACGACTGAAGCGACTTAGCAGCAGCAGCAGCAGCAGCTTCTAGATGTGTATAAGAGACAGGTGGAGAAGGAAATGGCAACCCACTCCAGTGTTCTTGCCTGGAGAATCCCAGGGACGGAGGAGCCTGGTGGGCTGCCGTCTATGGGGTCGCACAGAGTCGGACACGACTGAAGCGACTTAGCAGCAGCAGCAGCAGCAGACCTACAACAACCTATTTCTTAGAAAGTAACAAAAAAGAATTCAAGGTATAGGTTACAGCTAACACTGTACTTATAACTAAATTTATACCCTGAAAAATGTTCATTATTAATTAAAAAAAAAAAAAAGAAAATCAAATATACATAAAACACTCAAGTTAGCAAAAGGAGGGAGCCTTAAGAAAATCTTTTGTGTTTCTGGCTGCATGGCATGTAGGATCTTAGTTCCCTGACCAGGGATAGAACCTGCACCCCCTACAGTGGCAGCATGGAGTCGTATTAATCACTGAACCGCCAGGGAAGTCCCGAGCAAATCTTGAGTTTAAAGAAATATAAAACATACATTAAATAATGGAACAGGTGGCAAAAATAGAATCATAACTTTATTGCAATGGTACTTACACTAGCAAAAATTTAGGTATAACCTAACAATAGAAAACTATATTAATTTTAGCATATCTTTTCAATAGGATTGATTTCCTTTGCATTCTAAAATCCGGATCTACAAAGAATTTATTGAAAGGAAACAATGTCTTTAATATAGTAATAAACAAAAATGTAGAACATAAAAATTTGATATACAGCATAATATCAACTGTGTAATAATAAAAAGAAAAAATACACAAACACAGTAAAACAACTGCAGTTATCTGTACAGGGTAACATTTTAAAACAGAAAATCCCCCACGGATTTTCCATCACACAAGGGTGAGCACCCCTAACCTCCACATTGTTCAGCCCTCAACAATTCTGTGCGATGATTACTACAAGAAATCTAGCTCAGGCCCATCATCACACATAGCTGGCGTAATATTTTTTTTCCTTCTGAAAAGGACTTTTAAGATCTATTCTGTTAGCAACTTTCAAATATGCAACACAATATTAGTAACTATAATTATCATGCTGTACATTACATCCCTAGGACTTAGATGAGTGATCAGTAATCACCCTGTACCTATCTGTTAAGTCAATGCCGCCTTTGAAACCACTGTTTCGCGTAAACCAGTCAAAACATGTACATCGCCGCATGACACGGGCTCACACAAAGAGCTACACGGGTGAGACTTCCCAGGTGCCTCTCCAAAGCGGCTAACTGACTCACTTTTCCTTCAGGACACCAACATAAAAACAAGCTCAGCTATTTGGGAGCTGTCATGTTTTATTAGAAAAATCATTATTTCCTATAAATCTGTGATTTCTAAAGTCTTAAGAGACTTGACATCTTCTTAATATTGCCTATATCTTAGTGCAATGTCTTTTCATCTAAATGAATATTTATCTATAGGAAAAAAAATATAAAGGAAGAGCAAATCAGTATAAAAAACTTCAGGTGACAAACGTTTTAGATGCATCGTTCTGGAAAGTAAGATTATATATTTTGTTTTGTGTCCATACGATGCAAAACAATTCTTGAATGACAGTCATCCCTAAATCGTAGGTTAGTTGAAAGCACAGCCAGCTCTCTATATGTACCTTTTGTTTCGGCAACAGAGCTGCTACAAGAGCCATTATACTGGCTGCAAATTAAACAAGGAGCATTGAGAAACCAGGCCTTTGTAACAAGGCTAAGACTATTCCACTGACTTCATGTGGTGAAGTGCATTACCAGGGAGCTGAAATGATGGCAAAGTGTACATATATGCTATTAAGCTGAAATGAATCTAAACATGTGGATAGTCCCCTTCTAATATTTCACTGATAATAGAGTTAAATATTCTGAGTAGTTCATTTCCAAGGGATTACCACACTTACCCCGTACTCAAAGTCATTTATGCCTTTCAGCTTATTTGAAAGGTTCAGTAGTAACTCCTCAAATGTTCATTGCTTGTCATATTCTAAATTCTGAATTTCTGGATGCAAACACACAGTCCCTATTAGCACTAATGGAAGTTATATATGTGTACCTGGGAAAGAACATACATCTAGAAACCTGTTCTCTGCTGCTTAGAGGCAATCATGCTGCATTTTCTCTTGTGGGCAAAATAAAAAATGCATTGCTATTTCTGTGGAACCATTCAGGTGTTACAGGCACTTCTATAACATCCAAGAATACATTAGCCAAAAACAACTAGAATCATTTTTTTTTGTCTCATCATCATTCAGGCTGAATTAATAATATTAAACAGCATGTGGGATGAGGAAAAACACAGTGCAGAACAACATTAAAATCCCATTCTGCTCAAGCATGATTCATTTTGATCTTTACTACTTGATTCAGCTAAAGGCCAAACCATATATGATGGTTTAGATCCAGAAAATACATTATTTCACTGCTGAATATGGTCCAAAATGAAGGCACCTAATTTCAAAATGGAAGCAATTTAGAAAATAAAAGTGCAATGAAAAATGTCTCTATTACAAAGCATATAAATTAATTCTATTTGATGACTGCCAATAGTTTAAACCTCCCTACACATACTGGTAATGCCTTTAGTGCAACTTAATTTTCTTCCTATTGTGTCATATACATTCAATGAACATCATTTTGGTAAGCGACCAAGAATAAGGTCAGAAGTGTTCGTAATGATAAATTACAGACCTTAATAACTTTGAACAGTTTTAAATGTACAAGTCATTTATAAGTCATTTAGCTTGATAGATGAATGGTTAACAAACTATATAAACTAATAAGAACTGTATGTTATTAGTCTATAGTACTACATGGCATGAAGCTAAGATCTCAAACATGGTCTAATTAGGACCAAAACTGGGCTTTGCAGCATATTTAACTGGAAAAAGGAAAAAATATCTTATTAAAAGACTGTATAAAAAATAATTACTCAATTTGATTTACACAAATACTACACAAGCACACAAGATTTTATTAAAGGATTGGCCAGATTCACAATTGACAGACCACTACAATGTTATTAGCTTTGGGGTTAAAAAAAAATGGATGACCTCTTGGTTCAGGTGTTTGCTTGTTCACTTGTTTTTTGTTTTTAATGAAACGTGGTTTGGAAATCTAGTCTTCAGGGTTTGTACTGCAGATTTACACCAAGCTTTGCTTGTGTGCTTTGTTATATATACTCTCATTTTTTGCTCCTGGGTGAGTCACATGCAGTGATGATGGGCTCCATCATCCTCAGAAGTGATAGCACCACAGAAGTTTCTGGAAGGAACCCCAACTAGTCTCACTCTACTGAATCAAAAGCAGTTCTAATATGGAGAGACTTAAAAATCAACTTGGAGGGACTTTGCTGGTGATTCAGTGATTAAGACTTTGCTTTCCAAAGCATGGGGTGAGGGTCTGATCTCTGGCTGGGGAGCTAGGATCCACACACCTCATGGCCAAAGAACCAAAACATACAACAGAAGCAATATTGTAACAGATTCAATAAAGGCTTTCAAAACAGTCCATAAAAAATTTTGGAAAAAAAAAAGAATCAAGTTTGAAAGGCATAGATTGAATGAACAAGTAAAACTGACAGGTGACAGTTTTAATTGAATTAAAACTTGCCTGGTAACAGTGGTGAAATCTCCTCTAATCCATTTACTTCTGTATTTCTTAAGAGTGGTACCACTGTCAGAATAACTCATGGAGCTTGTTTAAAATGAATATTCCTAAATTACCTTCCAGACCTCTGATAATGGGATCGCCAGGAACAGGGCTGAGAAATCATTTAATAAGCTGCCCAGGAGATTTCACATGCCCTAAAGCTCCAGGGCTGCAGTCCTAGAAAGAAGGCCCAAGAGGCTCTTCATTATACCACATGGGCATGTTGCAATGCCACCTCTAATTCCCTACCATCACACCTACAGCACCCATTAGCAATACAAAAGGTACCACTCTTAAGAGCAGAATAATGCCTTGAACATTAAGCTAAATGAATGTGTGAACATATTCATGGATGAATGGATAAATGCATGAATGGGAAAACTAATAATATTTCTGGAAGGAAATAGGAACTCTGTTTCCTTTAGAGTCGGCTCTATAAATCCACTGACAGTTAGCTCTCTAAAAATTCCCAAAGTGATCCAAAGTTTTCAGTCTATATATTTGACAATATGATCTTAATGTCTCCGATACTGATCTTAGAAAATTATGAGAGAGGAAACACTGGGCCCAGGTTCTGATTCCTCAGAAACGTCACAGCGCTGCACGGCTTTCTAGCCTGCATCGTGTGCTGGCAGACACCGCCACTGTCCCCGGCACATCTGCTGTGAAAGCTGTTGCTTAGCAACAGCAATCAATGCTGTATTTCCTCTTCACCATTTTCCTGAAGATTGAGACACTGCTCCAAGGTATTATTTTCAAATACCTTCTGTTTCACTGACCAAACATGTTTGTTAATTTTTCTATTATGGGGGGAAAAAAAAACCCATGAACCAAATCAGCATAAGGATCCAAGAAAAGAGTGAAGGAAGGTCAGTATAACACATGGTGCTTTGGGACTTGTTTGATGAAGAAAAATTCTTGACAGCTCATTGACTTTATTTGCTATATCCTTTCATTCTGCCACTTTAGAACTGATTTCTGCTACCTCGTGGGAGATGAAAGCCATTAGCATGAATTATCATTCTAAATGCAGATCCACAAGGTACAGCCATAAAATACAAAAAGCAAATGATTTTCAGAAACTGGTTTAATAAACATCTCACATCTCTGGTAAAGCTCCCATCTTGGTTACATTCTTACTAACCACTAGCTACATTTTCCAATAACTTTCCACTGACAGCGCAACATAAGATTCTTGGATGGACACTGCTTACAAGCTAAATTACTTGGTGTTTATGATGTCATTTAGAAGCTAAATTACATACACATGATACCAGAAATGACTTTGGGAGGAGGGGATAAGAATTCTTATTTTAAATACACCAGTATGGCCTACCAATGAATGGGTTCTTCATACAAAAACAAGAAAGACACCCAGGAACTTTATGTGATGCTTTCCAATAAAAAGAGGAGGTATTTGCTTAAAATATATGCATATATATGTTAGTAAGTGGTGGAATCCATCAAGGTGGGTATTAGGTATCACATTATCATTATTTTCTATGCTTACTGAGCACATAATATGAGCTTCCCTGGTGGCTCAGATGGTAATAAATCCACCTGCAATGCAGGGGACCTGGGTTCAATCCCTGAGTTGGGAAGATCCCTTGGAGGAGGGCATGGCTACCCAATCCAGTATTCTTGCCTGGAGAATCCCCATGGACAGAGGAGCCTGGCAGGCTACAGTCCATGGGGTCACAAAGAATGGGACATGGATGAGCGACTAATACCAATATATGCTCATATCTTTATGGGCAGCATTAAGATGAGGAAAATGTGATCCCTGTACAATCTTGTGGTAGAAACAGTCAGGTCAATAAGCAATGCACAAGTAATACAGAAGAATAGAGGTATGACCTCAGGTATTTAGTTACAACAAACACCCCAGTTAATAAGGAATATATCTGCAACACAGACTAGATGAATAAATAAGAGTCCAAAGCTTTATTTTTTTTATGAAAACAGTGTTGGCAAGGTTACGATGAGATTAAAAGGCTATAACGCACTTAAAGAATATCAGGCTGGTAAACTAAATCTACCTTTCTGAAGAATATTGGCAATATTAAAAAAAAATTAAAAAAATATACTTATTTAAGACTCACAGACATAGAAAACAAACTTGTTACTAAACATGAAAGGGAGGTTAGAGATAAATTAAGTGTTTGAGATTAAAATATATACCCTACTGATATAATATATATATATATATATATATATATACATTTAAAATTTTGACATAGTAATTGTTTAACTAACAAAGTATTTTAAGGAAATAACCAAAGATGTTAACAAAAGATATTTATTTTAATTACATTTAAAATTATAAATACTTAAATGCCCAGTACTAGAAGAATGATTAAATGAATAATGATACAGCATATGAGAAACACTATTGAAGTATTTTTGAGGAATATTTTATGAAAAGAAACAATTCTTATAATAAAAACAACAAAATAACATACAAATATGTATAGAAAACATAGTGGAGAACATATCACAGTATCAGTAAACAATTACATGTTTTGTAATAAAAAAAAAGTCCTAGTAAATAAAATATATCAGAATTTTCTTTGAATGATTAACAGATTTTTAAATTTCCACTCAGAACTTCATTCTTCATTGGTCTCCTAAGTATTGACAAATTGAAGTATTTAAATTTCAAAAGTATTTTTAGAACAATAGTGTTCATTTCTATAAATAGCTGATAAATTTTGCCAATATTTTCACAGAGAACAGTTACAATAAAAATATATAACTTTATGTAAAGAAAAGCATCCTTCAATAATTCAACAAACATGCACCAAGCACAGGGCATACAAACATGGATAGGATACTCTTGAGATGTTAGGGATATATTTCAATAAATTGTTTTCCATTTATGATCTTGCAGAAAATATAGACGGGTCAGGCAAGCATTTCTCTTATATCAGAATGCACTGTCTTTTCACAAAAGGAGTTTCTAGCCCATCTGGAGCAGGGGATTATGGTATCTACAACTGCAAAGCCCCTTCCAGCAGAGAGACTGAAGGGTCAAAGATGCAGACAAACAAATGAAATTAAGAGAAACAATGCAAACTAGTAAATCTTTAAATCTCTGTATCATGCATATATACACACATATATATATGGTTTCCCCAGTGGCTCAGCTGGTAAAGAACCCGTTTGCCAAGACAGGAGACATAAGAGACACGGGTTCAATACCTAGGTCGGGAAGATTCCCTGGAGGAAGAAATGGCAACCCATTCCTGTATTCTTGCCTGGAAAATCCTATGGACAGAGGAACCTAGTGGGCTACAGTCCCTGGGGTCACAAAGAGTCGGACATGACTGAGTGACTGAGCAGGAGCAAACAAAGATACACACAGACACACACACAGACACAGACACACACAGACCCACACACATATATGAGTGTGTGATTATCAGTGACTATAGGTGCTGAAAAAGAGCAATTTCCTAAATCCAAAAACTGAGAGGCAGACTTTTCATTCCTTATATCAGCAGAGATTGTATCAATATCTCCACTATCAAAGGAGGAAATTGGAGTTTTGAATGGGGAATTAACTTGGTCAGGGTCACGCAGCAAAAAGACAAAACTCAAGTCTAGGTCAGCTGACCACCTAAATCTGTGCTCCTTCCATCATAGCAATGTGACAACTGGGTAAATGGATTGGAGAAAGGTATCTATTTCAAAGGAACAGCATGGGCGAAACAGGGAGCCCACGGTGTTCTCAGGCCCACACTCCCACCACCCCCACCCAAGTCTGCTACCGCAGGGCAACGGAACACTCAGCTTCCTGGTTCATGTCAGCCTGGGACTGTCCCACTGCATTTCCAGTCCAGGTGGCCCCATTCAAAAGCCAAGATCAGTCCTACCCTTATGCTCCCCTCAGCTCACTGACCTTACCATGATGCCCAAAACAACTGTAAACTTTGAGTAAACCTAGTTTCAAATCTGCTTGTGACTAAAGAATGTTTCCTCCTCTCTGGTGCTTTCTTTTCCTCTTAGCTCCTCTTCCTCCAAGAAATGCCTTTAGAGGTACCTTGAGTATCCTAGCTTATATCTTCTGAACACCTGCTGTCAGGAGCTCTGCAGAACTGGCTCCCATAACCTTCCCTGGTTGGTGGCTCTCTTGCAACACCAAATCCACCTCCTAACATCAGGAGACAAAAGTTGTAGTAAACTGGCCGTGGTTTAATCTCCTAGGTACTGAAATATATACTCTCCTCCCCACCTTCTAGAAGCTGTCAGACTTTTTTTTTTTTTTTAAAGAAGTGATGGTTTTAGCCTAAATGGAACATGGTCTTCAAAATGCCAAGCTGTGAATATGATTTTGAAAAAGACAAGGAGGGGCGTGCTCTTTCAGATCTTGCCAGAGAAAGATTTCACATCCTAGACCACAAATCAGTAGGGAGGTGATACATTTTTAAAAGACTTATTTGATAAAAACACACAAGATGGACTGGAGAGCAAAGAGACAAGTATCAAATGCCATAGAAATCTAGCTAGAAGTGTCCAGTCTGTGCTTGAATATTAAACCAAACATGGCAAAAAATCTCAAAGGAAGAGCAAACTGAACTCTCAATTAACCATTTCTGGAGGAAAGGAAAAGGAAACGATGAAGAGATGAGGTTTGAAACCAACACGTTAAAGTTAATAGCATCAGCTAATTTATTAAGGAGTTAAGATAAAAAACAAGAAATTTAAAAATCAGCACACTGAAGTAAATAAGTAACCGTACAACAAATATACCCCCAAGAAGTAGGGCTAAGGTAGCAACTGTTTTAGACCACTGGGTTCTTTCATGTAAAGAGATGGTTCTGTTTTACTCAACATTTTTCCATTATGGTCACTGAAAATATTTTTTAAAGCTTTCCAAAAACAGCTAGTGGGATATTTACGCCGAAAAATGAAGACACAGAACCTTCTCATTACTGAGGGATGATAATTTAAAAATACAAAGAAGGAGAAAGAAAAGTCATTTTGCAGCTAAACCAGCTGAATTCTAAATTATATGTTCATGTTTATGTTAGTGGCACGATAAAAGCATACATACATATATATTCTATTATGAAAGTCATTTTTTCTACTATCTAGTAAGTTAAAATTCATGGGTACATCTTCTTTTCTTTTTTAAAAAGATTTTTTTACCTCTCTAACGAATGCTTCTGCTGAGCTTTCTATTTTTTGTTCATTCATATTAAAATGCAATGATTTACCAGTTATTACCACCATAGCCATACACATGCTGAAGAGAAGCTCATGATTATAATCGCCACAATTACTGACTGCTAGATAGCAAGCCTAAATAGTGTTTAAAAAAGTAGCTTCATTTCTGATGAAGATCGGGACAGTAATAAAACAGTTGCACAGTCTCGTGTTCACTAAATACATCTTTTTATGTACGGTTGATGTATATTGTCATGGGGCAGGTGCCAGAAAACATGAACACTTAAAGTCCTCCTGAGCTGCTGTGAAGTCAGTAGCAAAGAAAAATACAGATATAGGGGCTTCATACGGGTAGCTAAATACATAAATAACTATGAAATCATCAGAAAGCAGCAGCACAGTCATATTTCTCATGTGATGCTTATTATTATTCAATAGCAATATATTTTTTTAATCCTCAGCCATTTAAAAAATATGTCAAGCAACACTAAATTCATCAAGCCTTTTAAGCCCTAAAGAAAGTTGCCAGTAATGAGGAGCAACAATAGGTTCCATTTATATTTAAGAAGAAATCCTTATTCATCTGTCTTCTCCCCATAAGTAACTTAGATCACTCTTCATCTTCATCATTCTCTACCCAACTGGGTTGACCAGCAGCAGGACACAATAGGGGTCAGCAGAATTCAGTTCTTCAAACAAAAGTTCAACTACAGATTGGTTTTGTTGTGTAAAGAAAACCAAATGTCTTTTTTTAAAAAAAAAAAAAAAGCATACTCAGGATGCCATCCTGGGTGAGGTCAGTCCACTTACCTTGACAGAACTTAAAACTTACAACTATTTAGGGGAAAGTCAATGAGCTAATACCTCTGTATCTTCCACTTGAGAGGTGAAGCTCTTTAAAAAGGACATAAAATTTTTTCAGTAGAATTACAGTTCTTTGACTTCATACCCAAATAGTCAGCACCTCAAAGGAAAGTGAGTAAAGGGCAAAAGATGCATCACTTCCAGCTACTTAAAAAACAAATGTTATGGGCAAACTTCAGAAACAGTCAATCAACCAAGTGTCTTTCCACATTTGAAAGTATGGTGAACCAAATAACCCAAATAGCCCTACTGACAAATAAATGCATGACTACAATATTCATATTCTCATTTTAGAGAAAAAAAAACATGTATTATAACAACTGGAGGATTTGAATACAGACTGCTGCTGCTAAGTTGCTTCAGTCGTGTTTGACTCTGTGCGACCCCAGAGACAGCAGCCCACCAGGCTCCCTCATCCCTGGGATTCTCCAAGCAAGAACACTGGAGTGGGTTGCCATTTCCTTCTCCAATGCATGAAAGTGAAAAGTGAAAGTGAAGTCGCTCAGCTGTGTCTGACTCCTAGCGACCCCATGGACTGCAGCCCACCAGGCTCCTCTGTCCATGGGATTTGCCAGGCAAGAGTACTAGAGTGGGTTGCCATTGTCTTCTCCGGAATACAGACTAGGCATTCAATAAAATACGAAAGACTTTTTATTTATTTTCTAAGGTGTAATATGGTACTGTGATTATAAAGTAGAAAGTCCTTATTTTTAGAAGATGTGCAACAAAACATCCAGGGTCAAGTGTTATGATATCTGCAGCTGACTTCCAAATGGTTCAAGAAACCACTGCCTGCCCCCCCCCCCGACACCCGCAAACACACACACAAGAGCAAATATGAAAAATACTAGCAATTAAGGAATCTAGGTGATACACTTCCTGTTTCATCACTCTATCTTTTCCACATGACTGGATGTTTTTATAATTAAAAAATAAAGAAAGTTAGTTCAGTCGCGCAGTCGTGTCCGACTCTTTGCGACCCCATGAATCGCAGTACGCCAGGCCTCCCTGTCCATCACCAACTCCCGGAGTTCACTCAGACTCACGTCCATTGAGTCTGTGATGCCATCCAGCCATCTCATCCTCGGTCGTCCCTTTCTCCTCCTGCCCCCAATCCCTCCCAGCATCAGGGTCTTTTCCAATGTACTCCTTTTCCTATTTGGAACCAGTCTGTTGTTCCATGTCCAGTTCTAACTGTTGCTTCCTGACCTGCATACAGATTTCTCAAGAGGCAGGTCAGGTGGTCTGGTATTCCCATCTCTTTCAGAATTTTCCACAGTTTCTTGTGATCCACACAGTCAAAGGCTTTGGCATAGTCAATAAAGCAGAAATAGATGTTTTTCTGGAACTCTCTTGCTTTTTCCATGATCCAGCGGATGTTGGCAATTTGATCTCTGGTTCCTCTGGCTTTTTTAAAACCAGCTTGAACATCAGGGATATAAGGTATATAAGCAGTTCCATCAAAAAAGAGAAAATTTAAAAATAATATAAAATTAATCATTTAGATGACAAAAAAGAAAAATATCACTAGATTACTGCAGTGAAGCAAAAGCAGCAACCTAGAGAGGTAAGTAAACGCTGAGGCTGGCTCTCTCACTGGGGACACATGACTAGCCCAAGGACCATGAACTTCCATTCTGACAGCAGCCTGGGTCAAACTCCTGAATAGCCCTGGATTCCAAAAGATCATACCCTTAGAGTGAATTCAAATAAACTTTTTCTACAGAAGGAACAACAAGGAGGTTGCCAAACTAATCTTTAGCACTGAATAGAGTGGAGTAGTACTTTTCCAGAGGATTCAAAGCCGTTAACTTGATAATTGGCCAAGCAAGCATGAAGCCTAAATTAACATTACATTTCTGGCCTAAGAAGTCTCAAACACAGAAATAAACCTTAGATTGTCCTAGTGAGTCACCAGAACAAAAATCAAATTCACTTTGGATGAAAACACCTTCAATAGCAACCTCACAGAATTTCAAAAGCACATAAGCTTGCAGTTTTTTTAAAAAAATCACAAAACAAAGAATTAAAACTAATGAGGAAGACTCAGCATAAATATCATATAGCTGAATTAAGCTGGCAAAGTTTTGCAATTTGGGTTGTCAAAGTAAATGTTTAACATTTTTTAAAAACAAAAGATTACAAAAATGAGGAAAGATAAAAATATACTTTAATGTTTAAACAAAAATGTTTAGAACTACAAAATATAATTAGAAGTAAACATAAAAATTGGCAATAATCCTTAAATCCTACAATGTCTGAAGTCAGCAAAAATTTGAAACAATACAGACTCTGATACACAGATGGTTAAGTATAAATTTATACAGTCCTCTTGGAAAATAATTTGATATTATCTAGTGAAGCTGACATAAGCCTACTCATGGCCCAACAATTCCATTACAAGTTATACACCCTAGAAAACTCCTGTATACTTGCAACAGGAGATAAGTATATAAATGTTCATGGCAATGGAGTGTGTAATTGTTAAAAACAGAAAGTAACTAAACTATGATATACTCACATAATAAACTATACAGCAGCGAAATCAAATGAGCTATAGCTACATTTATCATCATGAATAAATTCTCAGAATACTGGGCCAAAAAAAGAAGAGGAAAACAATTAAACTTACTTTGACTTCAGTTAAGTAAGGTTAAAAACATATAAAACTAAACTAAAACATCAATTGTAATACACATGTGAAAAACTATATAAAGAAAAGCCAGTGGTTTTTAAGATCTGAGATAGTGGTTACATTATAGGAGACACGGAGGTAAGATAAAGGAGGTACAGGGAACTTCAAAGGGAGTGGGAATGTTCTATTTGTCAGGCTGACTGATTGCTACACCTGTCTCTGTTTATTATTATTTGTGCCTTGTATTTCTGTTATAAACATTTTTGTTGTGTGTTTAATAATAAAAAAGTATTTAGCAAAACAAAGAAAGCAATATACCTGGGAATTGTTGCCAAAAGCACAGTTATACTCATGCTGCATGCGGGACACATGCCTTAAAAAAAAGGAAATAATAACATTCAGGAAGATAAAGAATCTGTGAGCTTCAAGAATATATTGGAGAACCTATCTACAAAATAGAAACAGACTCATAGACATAAGTAGGCTTGCGTTTGCCAACGCAGAGGAAGGGAGGGAGAGGAAAGAACTGGGAGTTTGGGGTTGGTGGATACAAACTATTACATTTAGAATGGATAAACGATGAGGTCCTACTGTAGAGCTCAGGGAACTATATCCAATATCTTATGATAAACTGCAACGGAAAAGAATACTTTGGGGAAAAAATGTATATAAAAAATGTATATGCTGCTGTAAATATTATAAGTAATTTCAGACATTAACAAAGAAGAAGGATATACAGGCTACTGCAATGATCAATCTAGTCAAGTAGACCTCCATCCTGTGGTGTGCCAAGAGCTTTCCTTCAGTGTCTAGGAGATGTCAAGTCTATCTGCAACAGAGGCTGGGCTTAAGCTAAATAATTTAGCCTTTTGTTTTCCCCCTCTATTTCTGCTCATTCAGTTTCAACTCAAATGCTATCTGTAAGTGCAATTTTAGGCATTTGCTATGTTCTTCTAAACCAGCTTTACCCTTAAATGATGACAATCTTAAAATTTCCTAGATGGACACTACCTCTTTTCACATCTGTTGATGAGGATATGACATATTTTGTGTTACACTGTCCCATCATGATTCATATTAGAGCTGAATCTGCTATTTTGCTGTGATGTTTTGGCTAGCAGCTGAACAGATGGATAGTTTTTCTCCAGAATGAATATTTGCCAACAATTGGAAGGGTGTAAAACTCATCCTCAAAGAAACCCAAACATAACCACACGGAGTCTAACAAATAATTAAAATATCCACTGTTGCAGGGAGAAGTCATCACAGAATCATGATGGGTATTCAGAAAACTTGGTATAAAATGACAGTTAATTAAAAGACCATTTTGGTGATGTTGTCAAATTAATGCTACTAATAATCATAATAGAGCTTGGAATTTGTATAGGTATTACATTCATATTCATTGATTCTCATGGTTTTATAAAACAGATATGGAGGTATTATTAGCCTAACTTTATACAGACAAGGAATAAAGCATAGGGAGATACTCATGTTAATGGAAAATGAGCTGATTTCAGAAATCAAACCTGAGATTTAAGCTCATCTGGGTTTCATTAGCTGCATAACTTTGAGCAAGAACTTAATTTTTCAGAGCCTCAACCATTTTTTGTAAACAGGTATAATAATACCTAATTCACAAGGTTCCTAAGAGAATTACATATAATCTATTAAAATTCCTAACAAGAGTACCTGTCATTGAGAGGTTCTCAATAAATATATTCTTCTATTTAATAATGAAGTCCCAGGTGACAAGAAAATGTCCACATTTTCATCTTACAGTTCAGTTCAGTTCAGTCCACTCGCTCAGTCGTGTTCAACTCTTTGCGACCCCATGAACCGCAGCACACCAGGCCTCCCTGTCCATCACCAACTCCTGGAGTCCACCCAAACCCATGTCCATCAAGTCAGTGATGCCATCCAACCATCTCATCCTCTGTCGTCCCCTTCTCCTCCTGCCCTCAATCTTTCCCAGCATCAGGGTCTTTTCAAGTGAGTCAGCTTTTCACATCAGGTGGCCAAAGTATTGGAGTTTCAGCTTCAACATCAGTCCTTCCAGTGAACACCCAGGACTGATCTCCTTTAGGATGGACTGGTTGGATCTCCTTGCAGTCCAAAGGACTCTCAAGAGTCTTCTCCAACACCACAGTTCAAAAGCATCAATTCTTTGGCGCTCAGCTTTCTTTATACTCCAACTGTCACATCTGTACATGACCACTAGAAAAACCACAGCCTTGACTAGACATACCTTTGTTGGTAATGTCTCTGCTTTTGAATATGCTATCTAGGTTGGTCATAACTTTTCTTCCAAGGAGTAAGCGTCTGTTAATTTCATGGCTGCAGTCACCATCTGCAGTGATTTTGGAGCCCAAAAAAATAAAGTCTGACACTGTTTCCCCTGTTTCCCCATCTATTTCCAACGAAGTGATGGACCAGATGCCATGATCTTCGTTTTCTGAATGTTGAGCTTTAAGCCAACTCTTTCACTTTCATCAAGAGGCTCTTTAGTTCTTCTTCACTTTTTGCCATAAGGGTGGTTTCATCTGCATAGCAGAGGTTATTGATATTTCTCGCAGCAATCTTGATTCGAGTTTGTGTTTTCTCCAGCCCAGCATTTCTCATGACATACTCTGCATATAAGTAAAACAAGCAGGGTGACAATATATAGCTGTGACGTACTCCTTTTCCTATTTGGAACCAGTCTGTTGTTCCATGTCAGTTCTAACTGTTGCTTCCTGACCTGCATACAGGTTTCTCAAGAGGCCGGTCAGGTGGTCTGGCATTCCCATCTCCTTCAGAATTTTCCACAGTTTATTGTGAAAGGAGTCTGAGGTAACTGAGATTTAGGACAAGAGAAAAGTTTACAACTAAAACATCAATATAAACTGGAGGTTGCAAGGAACTCTGAACTTTCTATCATCACACTTCAGTGGCTTCTCACAGATAACCTGAAGGAATGGACAGAATCTATTAAGTGGGTCATTAAGTAGCTATGAAGGGACAGAATTGCCCTATTAGTAATAACTGTGATTCATCTGACACTAAGTCATAATGCTCTAATATTATTTAGCATCTAAGATGTGCATGTCTTTTCTATACAGTTAAATAGTACACTCCATATCACGTACACACAGCCTTTGACATTCATTCATAGATTTCCTGTTTCTGATACTGGGGATTTGTAATTTGTTGAATCCTCCCTGGAGCTTCTAGCAAACACCCCTCCTCCCAACTCCTCTGTTTCCTATCAGGGGGCAGAGGGCAGCCAGGGTTCAGAGAAGCAAGTCCCCTGCAGGCAGGAATGAGGAAAGCTGGGCACAGCAAAGGAAGAGGCTCCCACAAATGTACTCCACCCACAAATGTCTCACCAGGCAGAGGAGAAGGAAGTGTAGCCAGGGAACGAGAATGGGGGTGTTGTCCGATGAACTGTGCAGCCTGAGTTTCCTGTACTATACAGCAACCTCCCAACCTCCATGATTTTAGTTTCTTGTCTCTGTTTTTCCCGCTTGTGGGGGGCACACAACACTTTATATATTTGTTCATTCTGACATTTTGAAGAAATACTCAAAATGGAGTTGTGCTCATTAAAGACGATGTCCAGCACCCTCCTGCCTCTCTTATGGACCTGACACTATGCTGTTAGCTACTGAAGGCATGCAAGGATTTCAACTAACCTGGGTGTCACTTTAGGAGGTCCACCCCTTCTACAGTCCCCTTCTATGCAGCATATCCTCTTTATCTGACAAGCACATTTGATTGGAACCACATGTTTTGATTGGTCCCTTAGAATATGGAAAAGTTCAGTAATTCTAATATGCTGAAATTGCTAAATTCTATAATTTCATTAAATGAACTTAATCATATCATAGCATTCAGTTTGACCTGTTTCCAAAATCACTTTTGATTATACTTGAAAAGAACTGAAAAATCCTTTTAGTTAAAAGACTTTTCATTTGTGAGAGGATTTCAGTCCTTTGATTTCTAGCACATTTATTCAAGCAAGCATCCTTCTTGAACACATGGGATTTCTTTGTGAGGATTGCTACTAGAGAGTGAACTAGACCAGCAAGGACCCTGTCCTCGTGTAGCAGAAAGACAATAAACAAGTAAATAAGTAAATGAACAACAACATTTTATACAATACTATTGCTTCAAAGGAGAAGGTAATAGCATCCCACTCTAGTACTCTTGCCTGGAAAATCCCATGGACGGAGGAGCCTGGAAGGCTGCAGTCCATGGGGCTGACACTGAGCGACTTCACTTTCACTTTTCACTTTCTTGCATTGGAGAAGGAAATGGCAACCCACTCCAGTGTTCTTGCCTGGAGAATCCCAGGGACGGGGGAGCCTGGTGGGCTGCCATCTATGGGGTCAGAGTCGGACACGACTGAAGTGACTTAGCAGCAGCAGCAGCAGCATTGCTTCAAAGAGACTGTAATACAGTAACTTTAATGGAGAGTTCCTTTAGATTGAGTGTTGAGTTCTTTCTCAGGAGTAACATTTTTGCTGAGACCCACAGACTTAAGACCATCCCAACCAGAGAACTATTAATTACAAAGGCCTCATGTCAAAAATAACTCAGTATGTGGGATTTTGTTCAGCCGCTCAGTCGTGTCCGACTCATTGCACCTCCGTGGACTGCAGCATGCAAGGCCTCCCCGTCCTGCACTATATTCCAGAGTTCACTGAAACTCATGTTCATTGAGTCGATGATAGCATCCAACCATCTCATCCTCTGCTGCCACTTTATCCTCCTGCCCTCAATCTTCCCCAACATCAGGCTCTTCTCTAATAACTCTGCTCTTCACATCAGGTGGCCAGTATTATACTGGCCTAAACATTCATATTCTCTTTAAGTAAGCTGTTGAGTTATCGGAAGTCATTTACCCAAGCTTTATCCAAAAGAGTTATCTAAAAACAAAAGGCTCTAGGGCACCATGAATCTCACTCCATGCTTTTGACAAAGGAAAGCAAAGAGGAAAGAAGAGAGGCAGGTGCTCTGAAAACCAAGAAAGAATCAGTAATGATAAAGGTATTTCTGGGGTGGGGGCAGGATGCTTTGGGATTTGGGGATTGACATATATACATTATTAAGTAAATGGTTAGTAAGTGTTAGTCGCTTAGCCTTGTCTGACTCTTTGCGACCCCATGGACTGTAGCCTGTAAGATTCTGCTGTCCATGGGATTCTTCAGGCAAGCATACTGGAGTGGGTAGCCATTCCCTTCTCCAGGGGATCTTCCTGACCCGAGGATCAAACCTGGGTCACCTGCACTGCAGCTGGATTCTTACTACACATAAAATAAATAACTAATGAGAACCTACTGTAGAGCACAGGGAACTCTACTCAGTGCTCTGTGGTGAACTAAGTAGAAAGGCAATCAAAAAAAGAGGAGATAGATGTACATGTATAGCCGAGTCATTTTGCTATACAGTAGAAACTAATACTACATTGTAAAGGAACTATGAAGTGAAGTGGCTCAGTCGTGTCTGACTCTTTCAACCCCATGGACAGAGAAGTCCATGGACTCTCCAGGCAAGAGTACTGGAGTGGATTGCCATTCCCTTCTCCAGGGGATCTTCCCGACCCGGGGATCGAACCCAGGTCTCCCGCTTTGTAGATAGACGCTTTACCGTCTGAGCCACCAGGGAAGTCCAATAAAAATTAATAAATAAAATAAAGGCATTTATGTCTCTTTTTAAAAGCAAGATCTGTTGCAGCAAAATGTATCCTTCTTTGGAATAGGAAGGCTCCTCTCATCTTTATATACACATAGTTCTTTGTTATCTTATTAACAGCAATAAGGAATTAAATTGATATTGAAGAATGGCAGTATCTTCCACTGAAAACAATGGACAAAGTAAGTTCAAAGCAGAGAATTCCAACCAGAAACAATGAAATGTCAGTCCCTTTTTAAATATCAGCTACTGTTTGAATCATTTATTCTTGCTTAGGCATGTTCACTCACTGCATCTAAACCCACACAAACCTAAAGATGTGCCTGGAGAACCAAGAGAACCAGGGGCAGATCCTAGAAAAGAAGGGCCAATGCAGACCACCTGTAAATCATAACCACATTAGCAAAAATGTTTCACTGTGTTTACAAATATAGCAGTAATTACAAAGAAGGTAAGTCAAAAGAAGTGTGTATATGTGAGTGTGCACATACACTCAAAATAGGTAATAATAGAAGTTACTGTAAGACATAGAACATATTTAAAATCCTCTTGCTTTGTTTCCCATTCAAATCAACTGCTAAAGGCTAATTCTAAAAATCCTCTCACTGAATAATGGAAATGGACCCATAATATATAATAACTCTCAGGCCCATATTTCTTTTATTCAACCTGTCTATATTTTTCTTCCAAATCTAATCAGGAGTTTAGAGGACAGATTAGGATCAACTATAATCTTCATTTTTGTAAACATGCAAATTAGCAGCATTTTATAGGTATTAAAAGATAGCAAGTAGAGACATACCTCACAGGATACACACAAAAAACTTTTTGATGTTCTCCTCTCTTGGAAATGGGGAAACTTTCATTAGAAAGATTAAATCTATTGGGAGTTCATGTACACTCATGGCTAATTCATGTCAATGTGTAACAAAACGAATACAGTATTGTAAAGCAAAACAAACTAAAAAATAAAAATTAATTTAAAAAAAAAATAAAAAAAAAGAAAGATTAAATCTGATTTTCTATTATTTCCATTCATGAAAGTCAATGTTATGTTCCAGTATTTTTCACAAGGTAAGTATCCATATTTATTAGCTCTTTTTACATTCTCTGGGCCTCATTTTGTTCTGGGGAGTTTCCCTTTACCCAAAATAAACTCCCATCAATAGTCTCTGTTAAACTGAACTTAAAGTGCAGCAATTTGATCTCTATAAACAGTTTGGACTCTGTTTTCACAGGGCAGGCTGAGGGACTCACAACTATCAAAGCCTTGGTAACGGCCTTGAGCAGGTAGCAAACTCCTCAGTGTACTGCAGATGCAATTCCACAGCCTTCCTATTAAGTTACTGAAGGAGCATCTTTTCTACTAAACACACTTTGCATAAGTTAGGGAAAAATTTTTAATTTACATGAAGACCACTTAATGATGACGCCATCTACTACATCATAGTAGTTTACAGGGGATGGAGACATATTGTCATCAATGACTACTGGAAGGATAATTACAAATTATGCAAAAAGTAAAATATTCAATGAGTAGTCTACCTTTCAATGCTGATTATAAGGTCACTTAACTATTAAAGGTTTTTTACTCAAGTCATGGACTGCAGCACTGTCATCATTTGTGCTACCAATTACACCTACAAATCTTTGATGTGCCCAGCTTCTTTCAACTATGAGTTATTTTGAGTGGAACTGGGAAGCACAATGACTTCTAGTCCTTTTACAACTTGATTTTGTTCTGATTTTTTAATGAATATTTGGAATAAAGAATTGAAACTCTGTTTTAAGACTATCAAACTAACCTTTAAATAAATAGATGTGAATACCAGATCACCTTTTCTGCCTCCTGAGAAATCTGTATAAGATCAAGAAGCAACAGTAGGAACCAGACATGGAACAATGGACTGGTTCCAAATCGGGAAATGAGTATGTCATGGCTGCATATTGTCACCCTATTTATTTAATTTACATGCAGAGTACATTATGCAAAATGCCAGGCTGGATGAAGCACAAACTGCAATCAAGATTGCCAGGAGAAATATCAATAACCTCAGATGTTACAGATGACACCACCCTTATGGCAGAAAGTGAAAAGGAACTAAAGAGCCTCTTGATGAAAGTGAAAGAGGAGAATAAAAAGTTGGCTTAAAACTCAACATTCAGAATTAAGATCTTGATATTTGGTCCCATTACTTCATGGCAAATAGATGGGGAAACAATGGAAGGAGTCACAGACTTTATTTTCTTGGGCTCCAAAATCACTGCAGATGGTGATTTCAGCCATGAAATTAAAAGACGCTTGCTCCTTGGAAGAAAAGTTTTGACCAACCTAGACAAGCATATTAAAAAGCAGAGATATTACTTTGCTGACAAAGCTCCATATAGTCATATGGTTTTTCCAGTAGCCATGTATGAATGTGAGAGTTGGACCATTAAAAAAGCTGAGCACCAAAGAATTGATGCTTTTAAACTGTGGTATTGGTGAAGACTCTTGGACTACAAGGAGATCAAACCAGTCAATCCTAAAGGAAATCTGTCCTGAATATTCACTGGCAGGACTGATGACGAAGCTGAAGCTCCAATAGTTTGGCCACCTGATGGAAAGAGACAACTCACTGAAAAAGACCCTGATGTTGGGAAAGATTGAAGGCAGAAGGAGAAGGAGATGACACAGAATGAGATGGTTGGATGGCATCACCGACTCAGTGGACATGAGTTTGAGCAAGCTCCAGGAGTTGGTGATGGACAGGAAAGCCTGGCGTGCTGCAGTCCATGGGGTCTCAAAGATTCGTACACGAATGAGCAACTGAACTGAACTGACAGATGCAAATACACCAAAAAGGAAAAAAAAAATTAAATATAATTTATATGAAAAACAGCAAAAAAAGAGTGTCTAAGTAATCATCATCACTGAGTTTTCAAGCTCAGGAAGACATTATAAATCATATAGTTCATCTTCCTTGGTTTCAAAACATATTCCTGAGTTGTTTAGCATTTGATTATTACGTGAAGTTATTTGTTCTTCCTAATTTTCTTAGCATTAATAATTAATGTTTAATAACTGCATGCATAATGACTGACATATTAAATTCGATACCTCAGTAATAATTCATGGAAAATATTAACCAAGTCCAATTTTCCATATGTCACATGGTAAAAAGGTAGACCCTGAGGAGGAAAAGGGTAATATTTTCACTGGGACACATCACAATACATGATTAGCTACACTTTTCATTTTTTCTATTATTAGAGAACTATGTAGCTATTTTAGAAAATGTTCATTATATACTCTACTATTTTATTATTCCTTACCATTTAATATACTCAAGAGCACTTGCTGCTGCTGCTGCTGCTGCTGCTAAGTCGCTCCAGTCATGTCCGACTCTGTGAGACCCCATAGACAGTAGCCCACCAGGCTCCTCCGTCCCTGGGAGTCTCCAGGCAAGAACGCTGGAGTGGGTTGCCATTTCCTTCTCAAAGAGCACTTAGAATGACTAAATAAAACAACACTGAAGTGGAGAAAATTCCATCCTAAGATGCCAGGCTGTAAAACTGGGTTCCTTTGAAACTTCATTAACATTTTGAACTTAAGCAGATGACCCCTTTGGCCCCTTTAACTTTGGGCATAAAACAAAATAATACTAGTTTACACTTAATCATTCAAATAACTCTCTAAGGTCCCATCTATCTCTAAAAACTATGGTAAATATATTTATAAACTAGGTTTGACATCACATGTCATTATTTACACTTACATAAAAATATTTCCCTTATTTCAATTTCAAAGTTGACTTCATAAGACGCTAAAGCAGAGCAATTCAATTGGCTTTCAATGTTTAATGAGAATAAAATAGCTTCTCCTGTAGGACTCTTGAATTTATAACATTTTTAAAGGAAGGCAAAAAATCATAGACTATTGAACTGTGTGGTACTGTAGCTATTTAACTTCCAACATTTTGAGGCATAAGAAAATCAATCAAATGTCTTTTTCTGATTCCCACACATCCTTTCTTGCATCTTTAGTACAGGCTGGTGATTGTTGAACCGTCCCCATTCCTATCTCAGGGGCTCCCTGTACTTCCTGCTGAATGGCAGCAAAAAATCCCAAATACTTACCAATCTTAATATCTTGACCACATCTTTTGTAGTAGTTGAAGTGGCAATTTAGGTTTCAACTGTTAAAAAGTTCAAAATCCTCTATTCTACTGATATTCCTTTTACGTATGAATTTCTCAAAGAGAAAAAAAAAAACAAGATATGTTATGCCTGACAACAATCATGGATCTGATTTTATGAAAACAGTTAAAACTCTACCATTCCTGGATGAAGCTAGAGCCTATTATATAGGATGAAGTAAGTCAGAGACAGAAAGAGAAAAATCACATATTAACACATATGTATGAAATAGATAGCTGGTACTCATGAACCTGCTTGGAGGACAGCAGTGGAGATGCAGACACAGAGAACAGATTATGCATATGGTGCAGGGGGAGGGGGAGACAATGGACGGAGGAGCACACTAGTAGCACACTACCAGACGGGAAACATACACACTACCGCCTGAGAAACAGACACCCTGTGGGAATCTGCTGCCTGCCTCAGGGAACTCAAAGCAGGGCTCTGTAACAAACTAGAAGGGGGGACGGGGTGGGAGACAGGAGGGAGGCTCAAGAGGGAGGGGACACAGGTATGCCTATGGGTGACTCGTGTTTTGATGTATGGTGGAAACCAACACAATATTGTAAAGCAATTGTTCTTCAATTAAAAATAAATGAATTGAAAACTCTACCATCCAGATACAATCTTTCTTCTAAAAGAAGTAAGGCCTCTTTTTAACTGTATATTATTTCATATTCTTCCATTACTTTTAGAAGTTTCAATTATCCTTGGAAATATCCATAGTAATAAAACCAAGAATGAACAAATTATGAAGTGGGATTTTTGAGCCAGATTAAAAAATTTTTTTCAGATAAATTTAGAAACCACATTAGCATCATTTAGATTAAGATAAGCAATTTAGAGGCCTGAAATAATTTCCACAAGTAAAGCTCCAATATTGCTTTATAATTCATTGATAATGGCAATTATCCTAAGTCTTCAATTAGTAGCTCATTAATTTAAAAGTCATTATAGGAATAATGTTAGAACATCTCCTAATAAATTATCTTTGCTTATATCCAAAAATTCTACACTTTTTCCTGAGAAGCTCTACACTGAGTTTTTGTTCATCTTATCATCCTGCTAAAATTCTGTTAAATCAATTTTTATCACTCATTAAAAATAAAAGGGATTAGTGTCAATTTAAATGAAATGACTAGCAATAACCTATTGAATAATTAGTTTAGTTTAGTAATAGGTGTTACATTGCTTCAGTCTATCTGCCACAGAACAAAATATCAATGATGTATTTAATCCTAAAAGTTTTTTACATATTAAATCGACAGAAAAAATGATGAAAGTTTCCCCTTATCCATCTCATAGAGATGTTGTAAAGTTAAATAACACACCTTTCAAGAAACTAACATAATACTGAAACTATCTCAATATCCATGAACACCTATAACAAATTTAAATGTATCTTCAGTCCTAAAAATCAGGGCCTGGGTTTTTCCAGTGGTTTAAACAGATGAACCCCCTAAATAAAGCATTAACATCAATTTCATTGTCCAGAGAAATAAAATAATTTCAATATCATAGTATTTAAACATTAATTCAGAAATGTCTTAAAATTTTTTAATTTGAAAATGCACCAAGTCTTTAAGAACCACTCCTTTTCCTACATGGTGTTTTCCAGGTATCTGTGGCACTCTGTATATAATGTTTTACATTTTTCCAATTGTTCCCTATGATCAATTCATTATTTCTCACACTATTATGATGCATGGATTAGTAATATCAACTCTTTTTTAACAAGAAGGAAACTGGTCATTTATCTCAAATTCATACTCCAACGAGAAAGGATTTAACTTTGCATAAACACAATTAATACAACAAGCTAACAATTTTTTTTAAGGTACACAAAGAAATCATAACCTGAAGGAAGGTGTAGATCAAGATAGTGGAGTAAAAAGATTCTAAGCTCATCTCTTCAGACAGACATTATGAAAATTACAATAGGATAGTTATTAGGATATAGTTGTAATCCCAGGGATGGGGGAGCCTGGTGGGCTGCCGTCTATGGGGTCACACAGAGTCGGACACCACTGAAGTGACTTAGCAGCAGCAGCAGTTATATATGAATACTGGAGTGGGTCGTCATTTCTTTCTCCAGAGGATCTTCCTGACCCAGGGATCGAACCCAGGTCTCCCACACTGTAGGCAGACGCTTTACCATCTGAGCCACCAGGAAAGTCTATAAATAACATATAGGGTAACCATTTCTAAGAATGACCTGAAGACTAGCAGAACAGATTTTCCACAACTAAGTATATATATAGGAAAGGCCACATTGAGACAGGCAGGAGGAATCTCCCTCCTAAAATTCAATACAGTCTGATCAGAACCCACACCCCTGGTGTGGTGACCCAGAAGACGGATATTACAGCCACAGAGGTACCCCCTGTGAAATGAGGAGTCCAAGTCCCATATCAGCCTCTTTGACATCAGTCTTGCTATATTTTTGGATCTGTCTCCTCAAGGAAAGGAAAAAAGAGCAGAAGTACATCAAACTAAGAAGCTTTTGCACAACAAAGTAAATCATCACCAAAAAGAAAAGACAACATAGTGAATTTAAAATATAATTTAAAATAATCTATGGAATTAGGGGTTAATATCAAAAATATTAACAACACATTAATAATATAAAAAATGACAGAACAATCTCACTTCACTTCCAAGGCAAACCATTTAATATCTGAGGAATCCAAGTCTATGCTCCAACCACTAATGCCAAAGAAGCTGAAGTTGAAGAGTTCTATAAAGACCTACAAGACCTTCTAGAACTAATACCCAAAAAATATGTCCTTTTCATCAAGGGGACTGGAATGCAAAAGTAGTAAGTCAAAAGATACCTGGAGTAACATGCGGGTTGGCCTTGGAGTACAAAATGAAGTAGGGTAAAGGCTAACAGAGTTTCTCCAAGAGAATGCACAGGTCACAGCAAACAACCTTTTCCAACCACACAAGATTGACTCTACACATGGACATCACCAAGTGGTCACTGAAGTCAATTGATTATATTCTTTGCAGCTGAAGATGGAGAAGCTCTATACAGTCATCAAAAACAAGACCAGGAGATGACTATGGCTCAGATTATAAAGTACTTAAACTGCAAAATTCAGACTTAAATTGAAAAATGTAGGAAAATCACTAGACTATTCAGGTATGACCTAAAGCAAATCCCTTATGATTATACAGTGGAAGTGTCAAAAAGATTCAAGGGATTAGATCTGACAGAAAGAGTGCCTGAAGAACTATGGACAGAGGTTCATGACCTTGTTCAGGAGGTGGTGGTCAAAACCATACCCCAAAAAATGAAATATAAAAAGGCTAAATGACTGTCTGAAGCCCTTTCAAATAGCTGAGAAAAGGAGAGAAGTGAAAGGCAAAAGAGAATAAGAAAGATATACCCACCTGAATGCAAAGTTCCAAAGTATAACAAGGAGAGACAAGAAAGTCTTCCTCAGTGAATAGAGGAAAACAACTGAATGGGAGAGACTAGAGATCTTGTCAAGAAAATTGGAGATAGCAAGGGAATATTTCATGCAAAATGGGGACAATAAAGGACAGAAAAGGTATGGACCCAACAGAAGAAGAGATTAGGAAGAGGTGGCAAGAATACACAGAAGAACTATAAAAAAATATCTTACTGACTTGGAAAACCACAAAGATGTGATCATTCACCTAGAGCCAGACATCCTGGAGTGCAAAGTCAACTGGGTCTTCAGAAGCATCACAATCAATAAAGCTAGTGGAGGTGATGGAATTCCAGTTGAGCTACTTTCAATCCTAAAAGATGATGCTGTGAAAGTGCTCTACTCAATATGCCAGCAAATTGGAAAACTAAGCCCTGGCCAGAGTGGAAAAGGTCAGTTTTCATTCTAATCCCAAAGAAGAGCAATGCCAAAGAATGTTCACCCTATTGCACAATTGCACTCATTTCACATGCCAGCAAGGTAATGCTCAAAATCTTTCAAGACAGGCTTCAGTAGTACATGATCCAAGAACTTCCAAATATACAAGCTGGATTTAGAAAAGGCAGAGGAATCAGAGATCAAATTTACTAACTTATTCCCTGGTGGCTCAAATGGTAAGTGTCTGCCTGCAATATGAGAGACCAGGGTTTGAGTCCTGGCTCAGGAAGATTCCCTGGAGAAGGAAATGGTAACCCACTCCAGTACTCTTGCCTGGAAAAGTCCCATGGGCAGAGGAGCCTGGTAGGCTACAGTCCATAGGGTCACAAAGAGTTGGATATGACTGAGCGACTTCACGTTCACTTTCACTTTTATACCATTTGGCTTATTTTTATCATTAAAGAACAGTATCATGATCTTTGTTCTCTTCTTAGGAAGAAATTCTTTTAGAGCAGTCTTATCCCAGACAACTTCATGCAATAATAGAAATTTTCTATGTCTGCACCATTAAATATGGTTGCCAGTAGCCACATGTGGCTATTTAACACTTGAAATAGTTAGTGCAACTAAAAATCTAATTTTAAATTTTATTTTAATTAATTTAAACTTAAGTAGCCAAATGCAGCTATTGGCTGTTGTATTTGACAGTTTAGTGCTAATGCACACACACATTTGTGTGTGCTAAGTTACCTCAGTCGTGTCCAACTCTTTGCGACTCCATGGACTATGACCCACCAGGCTCCTCTGTCATGGGCTGCGTCAGGTAAGAATACTGGAGTGGGTTGCCATGTCTTCCTCCAGGGGATCTTCCTGACCCAGGGATCAAACCTGCGTCTTTTATGTCTCCTGCAGTGGCAGGCGGGTTCTACCACTAGCACCACCTGGGAGGTCGAGGGCATATAGGCATGTGCATAAATTTCTCCATCATGATAGTATCTTCCTCATTACTTAGCTTCCTTAGAAGTATTTTTCACATGAGTTATATTTTCATCTAAATATTTTAATTTAGTTACTTTTCTATCTAATGCATTTTATTCAAGAGAATTTTTCAAATTAGGAACTCAGCATATTCTTCATCTGTGAGTTTCCTGGGTTACTGCTAAGCACTATATTGGATGCACTTAGATTCTGGTCCTCATTGATTTCTGAAAGCAGTCTTTTGTTCTCCTAAATTATCAATCATTCTTACCCTATTCTCACTGAAGTTGACATTCCACTTTCAAAGAGGTATGTTTTCCATACTATTTCCTGCTTTTTTGATACGGCTTGTGGACACTTGCAGACCAATAAAGATGCTGTCCAGAAAACAGCTTCTGTAGTCACTGGGCAGTTGACATCAGCAGCAACAATAGGATGACTTATTTTAAAAAGCAAATACATATCTCTACTACAGGGAACAGTATAACAGTATAACAAAATGCAGCTGTAATATATTTATAGTGCTCAGATAAGCATCAACATAGTAATTCTAAATCCCATAGTAAAAACTGATTTGGGGGTAATTTTACTAAAATGTACATATAAATACACACTGATACACACACAAAAAGAAAGTACTGCTTTAAATGGCAAGGGAATTACTCAAAATAAGATCCTAACATATTTCATAATATCCTGGAGATAACATCCCCTAAGATTTCAAAACTACCTTAGTCATCCAGGGTGCCAGTTATTCATCAGATACAGCACTTAACACATAAAGGCATAGCATGAATGACAATTACTGTTTTGGGTACAAATCTGTACAGATCACACACACACAGGATGCAATACTAGCTGCCCCTAGGAAATCAATTTTTTCAAAATAAAGGGTATACTCAATGTTTATTTTGCATTAAGGATGGGAAACCAAATGAAAGGGGAATGAAGTGACATTAAAATCCTTATGTCCCAGTTTAGTTTCTCCAAGGGAGCAAAGAGCAGATTTTATTAAATTTAACCTAATTTTGCTATGACAACAGTTGTACACCTGAGATCCTATTCTAAGAGAAACACAGTATTTACTCTCTTCTTGTAGCCCTTAGATGTTTCATAGTTTGACTTAAAAGTCATAGTTTTTAATGCCAATGAGAAAAATATACAGAAAGAGAGAGAGAGATTTAGGAGGGATGAGAACATTTACATTTATAATGAACCTAATGCATGCCTCTTCCTTGGGAAGTTCTTTTGAGACATGAAGCTTACTCAGTGGTTAGGGGGTTAATGAATGAAATGGATTACTGCACTGAAAATAAAAATCACTATTACAAAAAAATGTGACACCAAGAGAATTAGGCACTACATAATACTGTAACCACTGAGAATTCTCAACAGTAAAATAAAGCCTTGTAGTCCCAGCATTTTCATTAGTTTTCCAGTAGCGCTGGATGTAGAGTGAATTACAATGAGGGAGAAAGCAATGGCTGCTGCCTTTAAAGAACACACACTGTACAGAAAGAAAGTGCTCCTTCAAGCCACCCTGGGATGGTCACTGGCCTCTCATACCACCATGTGTCTTAAATTTAAGTACCTTAAAGATCTCATGTAAGAGAATATTGCATTTATCCTGCAAGACGCCAAATGCTAAATACCTGACATAGTGAACCATGCTGCAGTATAAATTTTAACTTCAGAATACAGAATTCTATGTATCAGTTAAAACTTGTGCAAGAAGCCTTTGTGACTACACAATTTGGAATTAGGATTATGTTTAAATTATGGGTCAATTGAAGCAGATACAAAATTAACATAAAGAATGACTGAAACCCATACAAAGGGGGGAAAAATCAGGTTCTATTACCTCTGAGAATGTTTCAGTTCAAAAGGAGAAAGGTAGGGGGTGCAGATATGCAGAGGATTGAAACATGAAATGTGACACTAAATCTGATTTTGCAGCACAGATTTCTATTTGACTTTGCATAGCTTTCTATTCTCCCAGTCCTAAAAATAGGACTACTTTTGAACCACTAACCTGGAAAAAACTAAAGGTCAAATATCTCATTAACAGATTGCTCTTAAGTGTGGGTCTGAGACAGAAAGTACATGATCATAGAAGAAAAAGACAAGAGTTAACACCATTTTATCCATTGTAATTAGGAAGTGTCATAAACCCTACACTAGTTTCTGTCCTAATCATCCTATATTTAACCCCTTCCAGTTCACTAAAATTGAAGAATTGGTCTCAGTCTCTGCTGGAGTATGAATCACACACTACCTTCAAGCCAGACTATGATCCCTTCCCATACACATTATTATTATTCACTGAGGAAGAGGCAGAATGATAAACTATAATTCTTGCGCTCCAGTTGCTTATAGTCTGGTTAGGGATACACAACCATACACAGCTATGTAGGTAAATTAAGTACAACTGTGGTCCTCAGCTTGGCGACAGCAAGGCTCTGGGGTAAATAAGTATCTGTGTGCTATGTGCTAAGTCACTTCAGTCGTGTCCGACCCTTTGCAACCCTATGGATTGTAACCTGCCAGGCTCCTCTGTCCGTGGGATTCTCCAGGCAAGAATACTGGAGTGGGTTGCCGTGCCCTCCTCCAAGAAATCTTCCCGACCCAGGGACTGAATCTGCGTCTCTTATGTCTCCTAGACTGGCAGGCAGGTTCTTTACCACTGCACCACCTGGGAAGCTCTAAATATGTATCTGGAGGGAGCCACCTCCACACATCAGGCTCACGACAGTGTCATGTCCTGTTAGAGGTCCCCCCAACACGAAGGAAACAAAATCACTGTTTGGTGGCAGGAACATCACAGTTTACAAGAAGAACAAAACATCTGCTTAACTTAAGGTCCTGAGTCTTCGTGCTCTGGAGTTTATTCTGGTCTCGGTTTCCTATTTAAATTCCATTTTCTTAGTCCTGGATACTTTTACGGCATCGTATGTAATTTTACTGCTGGTCTTCTCAAACCCTCTATGGAACAAACTGGAGCACAAATGTGATTAAATAGCCATAGGAAAAGCAAACCAATGAATAAATTTAAAATATTTTATTATTACTGATACCTAAAACAAATGAATATCGGGCAGGAAAACATGGCTCAGTAATTGACCGACACCACCTTGGCCTTCCTTCTATATAATCTCTGGTTATGTGGTTGAACTGGCAGAGTTGAAAAAAAAATGGAGCTCTAACTTTTCATACAGTATGAATGAAATACAGAGTGTGAATACAGAGCAAAGTGGTTTATTGGTATTGAAGGAATGTTAATAGCTAATGTCCGTTTAGCCGAAGGTGATATAAAAGTGTCATTAAGGCTTACTCAGAATCACATTATGTTTCAAGCATTTTCTAATTTAAATTTCAAGCTTTCATCTCTGAGATACAAGTCACTGTTGTATTGATGAGATATTTTAACTTAAGTTATAAAATGTTTCATTTCTCTCTCCCTTTTGGGGTTGGGGATTACCCTGAATGCACTGTCTGTTCTTTTCTTAATATAATAGAAACTAAATACTTTAGCAGGGCTTCCCAGGTGGTGCTAGTGGAAAAGAACCTGCCTGCCTAATACAGGAGACAAAGGAGATGGGAGTTTGATCCCTGGGTTGGGAAGATCCCCTGGAAGAGGAAATGGCAACCCACTCCAGTATGCTTGGAGAGAATCCCATGGACAGAGGAGCCTGGTGGGCTAAAATCCAGAGTTGCAAAGAGCCTGAAGCAACTTAGCATGTAGGCACACACATATGCTAGCATGTTTCAAATATTTTTGTTCCCAATTTTTATTCTTATTTTTAAGCTTCACTTTATTTGGAGATGAAACCAAAAGGAAAAAATAAAAGCTAGCAGCTGTTTAATTCCTAGAGCAACTTTATAGTTTATAGACCAGGTTCTTGGTCTGTTTGGCCATGGCAGAATTTATGAAAATCTAAAACATTAATGATGCCTAAAAGGCAGCCTGCCACACAGAGATGAACACACTGCCTGGTCTGAGAGCAGAATTATAGAAACTTGAAACCTCAGCATTTTGAAGATCACTGAAATATCATTTTTGTATGTGTTCAGAATATTTCACAAATAATGTTTAGATGGAGCCCATATAAACCCATTCACATTAGAACTGAAGTATCTTTTCTGTATATAAAACTGTTGCAACCAGACAGTAAAAAAAAGACATGTTTAAATGTTTATAGTAGGTAAATCTCTGTGGAAAAAAGAAAGAAGTAAAAGCAGGATTAGTAGTGCTTCCTGTCTCTTTTTATAGTAACAACAAACATGAAGCACAGAGAATTTGATTATATATGCACAAGACGTGCTCTTATGGTATATACTTTATATCTGCCATTACAGACCGACAAAGAATCTTTCACTGTCAAACTGAGTTAGCTGTGGTGCATATCATGGATGGCTTTAAAGCTATTTTCCATTAACAATAAGGTATTTAAAATATGAAAATAAATGATTATAGTACATACCACTGGAGCTTTCACTTTGCTGTTTTCTGTGAATTAAATCCTATTTATAAGGTGGTGTTATCCAAAGTGAAAGGGAAGAAAATGATCCAGAAAATCAGGAATGCTTTCACATTCACAACTGAAAACCTCATTTTCTCCAATGAAGTGAGTCAGCACTTTAGAATTAAAAATTCTACTATGCAAATAGTCTCAAGATACATTTTAAATGGAGGTCACTCAAGAAAGTGAAAAGTGCAGTGTATTTGCATTTAAGTGTCCTTGGACTCTCTCAGGTGTGGGAGCTGAGTGATGAGTAGCTGATTTGTGACCTGTAGCTAACCCCTTTTATAGTGAATTTTAGAATTCAATAAAAAAAAAGAGGAAAGTGTTTTGTGTTAATGTTTCCTATGTACAAGAGATAATAATAAAGATTTTTTTACATGGAAAATAATTTAGCAGAGATTCTCTTAATATATATTTTCCTCTTAATCTATTATTGTCCTTCTCCTAAACCACAAGGCTAGGCAAAAATCTATAACAGTGGTCAATTGAATCTGTGGTTGCCTGGACACATGATTTAAATTTGATGACACAGAAGTATGCATGAAAAGAGTATGTAGTTTTTACTGATAATAGAGTACACTTCAGGCAGTATTTCACATTAGAATGAGAGATGGTTCACTTTTATACTTAAAAACAATCACATTTTACCTCCAAATAAGACAGGAAAAAAAAATTTTTTTTAACCTTGAAAATATTTCTGACTTAACTCTCAATCTGTTGTGTTCTTTGGCCATGACTGAGAATCCTTTTGGCATCAACCTTTCAAGGTAGAAATCAAAACAGTATTGAAATAGTTAAAAACATGTTTCCTGAGAACTGTCTCATAATGTAAAAAATTAAAAATTCAATATATGGACAAACTAGTAGAATAAATATAGCCAAAGACTAATTTTGAAAGCAAAGCTCAGGAAAACTCCCAAAATATGTACGAAGAAAAACGAAGTAATGGATAATTTGAGAAATAAAAAAGACTTTAAGGTTAACATGTAGGAAGACCAAGACCTTTTCATCAAGATTTTCAGAAGCAAATAATAGTCAAAACAGAGAGGAGAAAATAATAAATGAAATTATAGAAAAATTTTTCAGAAAGCCGATAAATGCTATACTAGGCTTCAGACCAAAAAAACTATGCATTGGGTCAGATTAAAAAAAAAAAACTCGGATATTACTATTCTCAGTGATAATTTCATGGATTTAAAAGTGTGTGTGTTTCTGTATGTCTGTGCATGCATGTGTGTGTGTATCCCTATATACTTCTAGAGAAAAAAAAGTAATTTGCAAAAGGTACAAGAACTAAAGTTAAATTTCTCATGTGCCGCACTGGATTCTAGAAGATAATGGAGTAATATTTTTAAAGTTCTCAGGGAAAATAACTTAGCCAAAAATCTTAGGTAGTCAAAACTATCTATTGCTGCTAAGTCGCTTCAGTCGTGTCCGACTCTGTGCGACCCCATAGATGGCAGCCCATCAGGCTCCCTCGTCCCTGGGATTCTCCAGGCAAGAACACTGGAGTGGGTTGCCATTTCTTTCTCCAATGCATGAAAGTGAAGAGTGAAAGTGAAGTCACTCAGTCGTGACCGACTCTTAGCGACTCCATGGACCGCAGCCTACCAGGCTCCTCCGTCCATGGGATTTCCAGGCAAGAGTACTGGAGTGGGGTGCCGTTTTAAGGCAACAATAAAAATATTCAAATATGCATGGGTATAAGCCATAATAGTACTATCCTCGATTTCTATAAGAAAAATGAGGATCTGAAGAGTAACTTTAATGAAATGACAAAGAATCCAAGAAAAAAGATAACTTGAGATGTCAGAATCAATAGCAGATTGAATCTACTTGATCTTGATTCTTGATTCTTGGAAAATTTTTCTTAAATAATACAGGGTTAATCGGATTTCCTTTTCTGCGGGTCTGTTCACCTTGCCACCATACTTGGTTCTATGCTTAATAATATTAATATAATTAGAATATTATAAATGTTCTCTATTGGTTTTTAGTCTCCTAAATTCATCTAATGAAAAAGTACAGAGGATGGAGTTCTAGTTTATGGAAAAGGATAGTTATGGCAGTATAAATAATGCTATAAGAAAATCAAGAAACATAGGAATATATTATTTAAAACTATGATGGTAGCCATCAGAACAAAAATAAGATATTTTAGAAGTGTTTTTTTTTTTTTCAGAGAGAGTGATGATGGAGGAAGGAACATTTTCATTTTACACTTAAAAATATGTGCATATATTAATTTCCTAGTTTTAAGAAAAGTTCAACATTTAAAGGGCATTTTCATCAATAAGGGATTGTTAAATAACAGTTCTTCCTCATAATATAGTAGATAAAACATATGAGAAATATTAATGTATGTAATCAAGATCTTTAATCAAATAACACTAACTAAGTTGTCACATGGTATGGACAGCATGACGTAATTTAGGTTAAAATACTTTGAGGTTTCCATATATTCATGTGAAAAATAAAAGTCTAGGAGGCTACAGAGCTGCTCTTATTTCTTCTTTTAGTTCTATAGATATATATAAGTTTATAGGGGCTTTCAACTAGCACTTTTGCTTTTGTAACCCCCAATAAAGACATTTTGAAAAATGAGATAGTTTGAAGCCCAGAAAAGGGGAATGAGTTGCCCCAGATCAATCAGGAAGAAGTGCCAGAATCAAAACTAAAATCCAGTTGGTAGCGGGGTTGCCAAGTCTTGGGGAATTTTACCCCTCCTTTCCAATTTCCATCAGCTCTCCTAAAGTGAAAGTCACTCAATCATGTCCAACTCTTTGCAACTCCATGAACTATACAGTCCATGGAATTCTCCAAGCCATAACACTGGAGTGGGTAGCCTTTCCCTTCTCCAGGGGATCTTCCCAATCCAGAGATCGAACCAAGGTCTCTGCATTGCAGGCAGATTCTTTACCAGCTGAGGCACAAGGGAAGCCCAAGAATACTGGAGTGGGTAGTCTATCCCTTCTCCAGTGGATCTTCCCGACCCAGGAATCGAACCAAGGTCTCCTGCATTGCAGGAGTTCTTTACCAACTGACCTATCAGGGAAGTCCCTAACAGAAAAGTAACACCTCTAATAAAAATGTTAACAACAACAATAATAACGGCAAACATATATGTCAAGTTTTATATAAAGTGTGAATAAAAGTATCTTCAAGGGGGGGAAAAATGTCTATCTCTGATATCTTGCTGGGGGATCAGGATGATAAGGAAAGACTTAATAAAGGAGGTGACAGTGGGGCAAAGCCTACAATAGGCATAGGTTTTAATAGACCAAGATGTGAGCAGAGCTGTGGCCAGAGTTATACCAGGTAGTGCAAGGGCACCAGAAAAAGAACTTGTGTGACAAATGCCAACTTTTCTGTTACTATTTACATTTCTTCTAAAGTAAACCACAGGTACAGTAAGATCAAGGATCACACCACAAGGACAAAGACAAAAGACAGGTGGTGGAAAGAAAGAAAAGAAAGATCATATTTAAAAATATTTTTGACTAAGGAAAGCCATAATAATTGAATGGAAAGCTCAGCCCTGGCTTTCATAACAGTTGGAAAGGAAGTGAAGAAACTGTCTGGGAGCAGTCAATATCTCAGCTTATCAGAAGAACAAAATGACACAGAATAGAGCTTGCTAAGTTAAAGACAGTAGTCATTTACTGTGGGAAGCAAGAGATGCTGTCACTGTCACCCGATGCTCAGGAAAGGCAACATGGAGAAGGTAGGCAGTGAGCTACATAGAGATTTTTGACTGGCATTAGGGACAAAAGCAAAGGAACCATCATAAATACAGAAACAAAGATTGGACAGGATTATGGAGCAGTTATGCCATGAGATGCTTTAGTTTAACAATCTCCCCTGTCCTCGAAATGTTTACCAAGTACTCATTTCTGAGCTACATGGCCCTGCTAACTGACGCTTAACCCAAACTGATCCAAACAGACTGATTCCAGGGTACAAAGGTTTAAAACAGAGACACTCAGAGACAGGATACTAGTGGAGTGGTCACACGCAAGGGAGCATTCCAGAAGCTGGGCAGGTCCACAAGCTCTGGCTTGGCTACCAAGGAATTTTTTTTCTTTTTTTAATCTTAGAAAATAATCCAAGATCCAGTGAACAAATTCCCCTTTGACCTAAGCTACCCAGAGTTGGTTTCTATTACATTCCATACCAAGTCTCTTAATTAACATATACTACCTTCGGGAAATGGTTGTGGGTACACTGGAAGGAGAGAGAAGCCAGGTGGTAGGAACCACCTGAGGCTTTGAAGGCAGGATCAAGGTGAACCATTAGTCTAAAGGGCAGAACTGAGCTCTGGTATATGAGCTAGGTTTTAATGTAATATGGATCCAAGAACACAGAGGCTTTTGGTTTCATTCACTAAGCGTGGAGCATGTATCTTGACTGCAAACAAAAAAGTATCTTGCATCACTTTTTAACCAAACTTCAAGTGCCACACTTCAGCTGTGTAACTCGGAGATGAGCCCCGTCATGCTGTACTGCTAGGTAGACCTGCTGAAACCTCCCTTTCCTTTTCTCCCCTTTCTTCCCCTTTCCTTTGTTGGTTGAAACATCTAAGTTTCAGAAAGTTTTCTGATTTATAGGACTCTATAGTGCATCCTTCTATATCACCAATAATTATTTTCTTGATTTATTTTATAAGTCAAGGTCATTTGTGAATGAGGATTTTCTCTAGCCGACATACATATGGAAATGTATGCATACCAAAGTCCTATATCTAATAAACTCATTACTGGGCACATGCTGTGGAAAAAAAAAAAAAAAAGAAGAAAGAAATAATGGCCATCTCTCCCTCCGATTATGTCTGGTTATCATGAGATCTGTAATTTGTAACAAAGGTTTACTCCAGGGAAGTCAGTGGCCATGAAGCCTGGTTGACCCAGGTCACACGGGAGCCAATCACTGATATGGCATGCAAAAAAGAACAAGCAATTCAAAAGATGATAAAGCCTGAGAGTTACCAGAAAATGAAATTGGAGAGTGGGAGGTGACAGCCAAGCTAATATGCTTCCCTTACCAATTTAGTATCCAAATAAGACGAGTCCAAGACATAGCTTCGTCCATGACAAAACTGGGTGATGGGCTTTTGAGCAAATGTAAGGGACCAATAGTGAAGAGCAATCTGGTTCACTATGCAGGTAACAAATGGCTAAATAATTAGGGAGTGGGAGGGCTTCTGCTTAATAACCTAAGGGATTTAGGGCCTTCACCTTCTGAAGATCATGTCACCACCACCTGTGCCCAGTATGAATTACACGCTAGTAATGCATTCTCATTTAAGTCAAAGCATCAATATTGATGAGATGTTCTGACCCAAGAGAGAAATGTGATATGAAATCAAAGGAATCTATTTCCCAATAGCTTAAAAAAATAAAATAAGACAATAAATCAGGGTGGGATGCTCACTTGAGATGGACTTTGGTTTCTTCCGGATAAAATTACCTTCTTGATGTTGGCACCCAGGGCATACCAGGCTAACAGTGGTATACCCAAATGAACATGCTAAGAACCAGGCAGTTGCCAACAAAGGTGAAGAGGCCAAGACCAAGACTCCAGTTAGCTAGGAGATGTACGACTTAAAGGAGCCCCACTGATTTGATAAATAGAAGGTAATGATAACCAGGGCATTTCCAAAACTATATATCTCTAGTACCTAAGCTTCAGCCTATGGTTATGATTACCAGCCCTGTTTATTCAAAGAAACATTTAAATTATAAAGATATTCAAGTATGCTTACTACATATAATGTACAAATAAAGGAAAATAGAGAATATTAAATATATTCTAAAAAATTCATTATTCAAAATAATAAATTAAGAGATGGTTGGATAGCATCACCAATTCAATGGACATGAGTTTGAGCAAAAACTCAGAGACAATAGAAGACAGAAGAGCCTGGCCTGATACAGTCCATGGGGTCCCAAAGAGCTGGATGTGATCTATTGACTGAACAATGATGACAATTTTCAAACACACATTCTTTGCATTGAATAAAGATTATTAATGTAAACTATAACCATGAAAATGTGTTTATTATATTGAACTGGACACTGTAAACATTTAAATTATAAAGATATTCAAGTATGCTTACTACATATAATGTACAAATAAAGGAAAATAGAGAATATTAAATATATTCTAAAAAATTCATTATTCAAAATAATAAATTAAGAGATGGTTGGATAGCATCACCAATTCAATGGACATGAGTTTGAGCAAAAACTCAGAGACAATAGAAGACAGAAGAGCCTGGCCTGATACAGTCCATGGGGTCCCAAAGAGCTGGATGTGATCTATTGACTGAACAATGATGACAATTTTCAAACACACATTCTTTGCATTGAATAAAGATTATTAATGTAAACTATAACCATGAAAATGTGTTTATTATATTGAACTGGACACTGCTCTAGTTATTCAAATGTGATCCTACTGGCAAAGTGCAATATACATTTTTCTACTGGACAATCCTGAGTCTGAGTACCTAAGGTTACTGTTATAGTGGAAATAGCAGCAATCCTAAGTAATGAGGTTTCCAAGTGGAGTCATTACAATACGTGGAGTGCTCCATACTATTGCAGACCAAGTATAACTTACAAAAAATGAATTATTTATATTACATATGTATTTGTTATCATCAAAAAAGTGTTATATTGATAAATGAATTCTAGAAAATGCAACAAATGGCATGGGGCATTTACAACATGCATTAATAGTAGATCTATGATTTTATTTAATCCCCACAGGAGCCCTGTGAAGCTGTTACTTTTAGCAGCCCCATTTTACAGATGCAGAAACTGAGGCATACAGAATATGTCCAAAAGACACATTGTTTCTGCCAAAATTCATGCCCAATTTGATTCCAACATTTTACACTGCTGAATATGATTATAATATCTCCAGAAAGGATCAGTTCAGTTCAGTCGCGCAGTTGTGTCCGACTCGTTGCGACCCCATGAATCGCAGCACGCCAGGCCTC
>SJXQ01004062.1:103201-149996 GCA_006408695.1 Aepyceros melampus | reverse complement strand
GATGAAAACTGACCTTTTCCAGTCCTGTGGCCACTGCTGAGTTTTCCAGATTTGCTGGCAAATTGAGTGCAGCACTTTCACAGCATCATCTTTCAGGATTTGAAACAGCTCAACGGGAATTCCATCACCTCCACTAGCTTTGTTCGTAGTGATGCTTTCTAAGGCCCACTTGACTTCATATTCCAAGATGTCTGGCTCTAGATTAGTCAACACAGCATCATGATTATCTGGGTCGTGAAGATCTTTTTTGTACAGTTCTTCCGTGTATTCTTGCCACCTCTTCTTAATATCTTCTGCTTCTGTTAGGTCCAGACCATTTCTGTCCTTTATCGAGCTTATCCAGGAAGGATAAGACATCTAAATTCCAATTATTCTGATAATTAAATGCTTTCATGGAGAAAATAACATTCAGCATGTGTCTTGGTAGTTATAGGCGTCAAATACCCAGATTACACGTCCAGTCACTAAATGGATTATAGGCCAAATGCTAACATGACTTCCTTATTAGGCTGGAAGGTGATAGAGTTGTAAACTCACTTGGCTCCTGATCTGAATTCAGGCTGCTGCTCCGTTGTGTCAATTGTGTTGTATGACTTTGCACTGAGTCTGCAGAGGAACCGCAGTGAAAAATTAGCTGCTCAGTATAACAAATTGCCAGATGCTGGACTCCGGCAGGTAACAGCATTTCAGAGTGTGCATGAACCTTGGAAGGAAATATCTCAAGCCCCAGATCTCGAACTTTATGTGTTACAAGCACAATGCTAAAATCTCAAGTTTCATTTCTTGTGATTAAGTACACAACCTTAAAATGCTTTTTAAAGAAAAAAAGCTACAGTAGCATTTTTTATTTTCTAGCTACCCATTACCTATTTTCTTCACAGAGATAAATTGAAGTGGGTTACAATGTTTGCTTTGAAAAATTTTAGTAGCCTCTCCCTCCTAAAAGAATCCAGGTATTCTAGAATCTGGATGATTATTCCCTTGGATGGGTAGCTGCTACGGATAAACACGACCTCAGAATTTCACTTCGTTTTCGTGAGCAAAGAGAACATACCCTTTCCTGCCTTCACTCTTGTTCATCACCAGAATTCCTCCTGCCAACGGACCAAACCCAAAGTTCCAGAAGATTCATTCTCTTGACATTAGGTTTGAGTCTTGATTTAAATAGTTCACAGAAAGTGAGGACATCTCTTTGGATAATTGTGAAGTACAAGGGCATTGAGTCATTGAGAAAGCGTTTGGGAGCAAAGCGTTTTATAAAACTGAAAAATAACCACAAAAAGTGAGGCTAGGGCCAATAACATAAAAACTGATGATTTAACAATTTTGCCCAGACTGTTCCCGACCACATAATCAAATCACGCCCTCTAACCAATGTAATATACACAGGAAAAGTCTGGGTACAAAACAGAATCTGGGCTCTTCGGATTTTGAAAAGATTTCACAAGATTTAAAATCTTCCTGTCTCGTCTAAAAGTTGCCTTTCTTTCCAGCTTGAAACTTCTCCAGAGACAATATTTTATTGGAAAGAAATTTTGGCCAAATCAGTATATATAAAATAATTTCTCTAAGTCTGGAAACTAAACTTCCATGCAGATCTAAGTGTCTGCTTTCAGCAGTTCACAAAGGCTGCCTCTTCTGCATGGTTTTGCTAATAAAGCTTAGTCTGAGTCATCTGTTCCACCATCAATTTGTTGCTGTTGTTCAGTCTGTAAGTCAGGTCCAACTCTTTGTGACTCATGGACTGCAGCCAGTCAGGATCCTCTGTCCTCCAGTATTTCCCAGAGTTTGCTGAAATTCATGTCTACTGAGTCCCTGATGCTATCTAACCATCTCATCCTCTGCCTCCCACTTCTTTTACCTTCAATCTTTCCTAGCATCGGGGTCTTTTCCAGTAAGTCAGCTCTTCGCATCAAGCGGCCAAAGTATTGGAGTTTCAGCTTCAGCAACAATCCTTCCAGTGAATATTCAGCGTTGATTTCCTTTAGGATTGACTGGTCTGATCTCTCTATGAAGTCCAAGGGACTCTCAAGAGTCTTCTCTAGCACCTGCTGATCAGTATTTCAATACTTCGTTTCCTAAATCAAAGCTGCTCCTGAGCTTCCTTGTGCTTACATTCTAGTCCTCACCTGATTGCTCTGCAGTCAAGCTCTGAAAGCCTGGTTTGTAGACCCATGTCTTTGGGCAAATCATGTTACTGATCTGGCCTCATCTTCCTCATCTAAAGAAGGAAGAAACCATCTACTTGCTTCATTGTGTTGCTCTGAGGATCAACTGAAATCATGAACAAGATGTGAAAATATAAAGTGCAATAAAAATACAGGATAATATCACTGTTGCTATTATTCAACATTCTACACTTTAATTCATGAAAAAGTGCCCACAATGGACCACTATACAGTATGGGTTTGGTTCTTCTTTTTTAGTTTTCTCAATGTTCTAGAAAAAAATAATCCTGAAAAAAAGTTGGTTCTATAAACCTCTTCATTTAAAGTCATATTTGAGAATCATGGTACAAAATGAATAAAAGCTTTACCTAAAGCAACATCAAAATACAGCTTCTCTTTCCTCTTTAAAAAAATGTTTGTATGTATGTGTGTGCTGTTGTTGTATAAGTGTTGATGTACTTTGAAAACTAGTTTTCCTTATCATTTAATTAAGATAAGGTCACATGAAGCCTACTGCCCTTTCCTTTCATTGCACTATATCTGCTTTGGCAACTGTTTCTTAGATAGGATGTTCTATGAACTCGAAACTTATTTCCCCCTCAGATAAGTGATCTTGTCCTTTTTATATTAAAACTTTGTCTCATTTCTGCTGAGAGCAGTTGCCCCAGGCAGTCAAATATGTTCCATGTGAACTTGCCTTCAAACTGAGTCACCTGTGGCAATGTGCCTTGATGGAGTCCATTAATAATTTTAAGTGCTTGTAGGGTAAATTTAAACACATTCCTTTCCATCCTCCACTTTTTTTTCATTCTCCCACCAACTATACTTTCCCCTTTTCTTTCTCTTGATACATGACAAACCTGCAAAACTGTCTCAAAAAAACCTTGCTATGAAATCAACATTTAAAAAATGTACTTCTCTATATTCATATGATACCCTGATTCCACTGATTCTTCAGTCTGACACGTCTCTACAAATTTGGCAACACTATCTAATCTGTTCTCACCTTGTCTCTACTGCGACTAATTACATTTGAAATTTTTCATTTTCATAGTGCAATACTTACATCTTCAACTCTTTCTCTTTTTTATAACCATTTATCATTTATTTATTATTATTATTTACTTTACAACTCTTTCTTGAGAAATCTGGTTACATAGAACATCTATTTAAGGAGAAGCAACTAAGTTCACAACACTATTTTCAGTGACTGCAAAACTGCAGCATGCAAGGCGATTTTTCACAAAAGCTAGGTGTAAAGACAGATAATGTTCAAATTTTAAAAGAGAATATTTAATTTTGAAAAATAAATCTTCACCAGACCCAATACATAAGTTTACAGAAAACAAGTAAGATGTTATTACACTTATATAGTGCTTTGAATAATCAAAAAGGAGCCCACTGATTACATTAGAAATAGTCAATAGGGTTGTAACACTGACAAAATGGCAGCTTCTGTGTAATTCAATCAGAAATTAGATTACAACTGAGATTTCATTTAAGGTGATTTTCATACATTTAGAATTTTACCAAGCAAAATAGGAAAAAAGTAACTTTGAAAGACGCCTTTAAGGATAACTATGAAACTTGAGAGTGTAAATATAACTGTCCTAGATCAGACTTCAAAAGGTAGCCATCTGACACCAAAAACAAAGGCAACAAAAGCAAAAGCAAAAATAAAAAACTGAGACTACATTAAGCTAAAAAGTTATTTCACAGCAAAGGAAATCACAAACAAAATGAAAAGGCAACCTACCAAACAGGAGATGATATTTGCAAATTGTGTATCAGATAAAGGGTTAATAGTCAAAATATACAAACAGCTCAAACAATAGTAAAACAACAAACCATTAAAAAATAGGCAGAGGATTTGAACAGCTATTTTTTTTCTAAGGAAGGTGGAAACAGACAGAGATGGTCAACTAACACGTGAAAAGGACTCAATACCAAAAATGATCAGAGAAATGCAAATCAAAGCCACAAAAAGATACTTCACACTCATCAGAATGACCATTCTCAAAAAGACAAGAAATAACAAGTGTAGGTGAGAATAAATAAACATACATACATACACATAGACACATATACTGGAATATTTTTCAGCCATGAAAAGAAATCTTGCCATTTGAGATAAGAAAATTCATTGAGGGCCATTATGCTAAGTGAAATCAGACAGAAATGTTAAATACTGTATGAACTCACTTTTTTGTGAAATCTTAAAAAAAAACGAGCTCATACATACAGAGAACACAGAGGTTGGTACCGCAGGCAGAGGACGGGGATGGGGAGGACAAAATGGGTTAAGGGGGTCAAAAGGCACAAACTTCCAGTTATAAAATAAATAAGTCAAGGAGAGGCAATGTACAGCATGGTGACTACAGTTAATAACAATGTGTTGCAAATTTGATGGTTTGCAGTGTTGGAGAAGACTCTTGAGAGTCCCTGGGACTGCAAGGAGATCCAACCAGTCCATTCTGAAGGAGATCAGCCCTGGGATTTCTTTGGAAGGAATGATGCTAAAGCTGAAGCTCCAGTACTTTGGCCACCTCATGTGAAGAGCTGACTCATTGGAAAAGACTCTGATGCTGGGAGGGATTGGGGGCAGGAGGAGAAGGGGACGACAGAGGATGAGATGGCTGGATGGCATCACGGACTCAATGGACGTGAGTCTGAGTGAACTCCGGGAGCTGGTGATGGACAGGGAGGCCTGGCGTGCTGCGATTCATGGGGTCCCAAAGAGTCGGACACAACTGAGCAACTGAACTGAACTGAAGAGAGAAAATGTTAAAAGTTCTCATCATAAAGAAAAATTCTGTAAGGATGCACAGTGACAGATGTTAATTAGACGTCTAGTGGTGACACTTCTGCAATATACACACACACTGAATTGCTGGGGGAGCGTGGTGGGCTGCCGTCTATGGGGCTGCACAGAGTCGGACACGACTGAAGCGACTTGGCAGCAGCAGCAGCAGTGTTCCTCAGACTCCTACAGTGTTGTATGCCAATTATACCTCGACAAAACCCCCAAAACGTTCAATAACAGTTATTAGCTGTAAGAGATCAATAAACTAAAATGAAAACCTGAATTCCAACTACTTTAAGGTCTGCTAAAAATTACAGACAACCTACATGCAGTTCTGGAAACTCGTTTCAGGTGTGTTTTTTTTTTTTTTTTGGCTGTGCTGACTCTGTTGCTACAGGACTTTTCTCTAGTTGCAGACAGCAGGGGCTCCTCTCTAGTTGCAGTGCACAGGCTTCTTATTGCTGTGGCTTCTCCTGTTGCAGAGTCCAGGCTCTAGAGAATGTGGCCTCAGTAGTTGTGGGTCACAGGCTCTAGAGCACAGGCTCAATTGTGGCAGACGGGCTGAATTGTTCTACTGCACGTGGGATCTTCCCAGACCAGGGATCAAACCCACGTCTCCTGCATTGGCAGGCGCATTCTTTACCACTGAGCCACTAGGGATGTAATTTCTTAATTCAAAGAAAATCAGTAGGTAGATTTGAGTTGGGAGTAGGTAGTCTATTTGAGTTGGAGATGAGGATTATGTTGCTGGATTTGGAGTTTGGAGATGAGGGAAAGGGACTTCACAGAGGAACAGTTTTTTCTCATGACGTAAAGTAACCTGAGCTGACTTCAAATAGTGGTGTCTTCCTTGAGATATTTGTATGCAAGCTGTAGACATAAGACACCGGTTCGATCCACGGGTCAGGAAAATTTCCTGGAGAAAGAAATGGCAACTCACTCCAGTAATTTTGCCTGGGAAATTCCATGGACAGAGGAGCCTGGCGGGCTACAGTCCATGAGGTCACAGAATCAGACACAACTTAGGAACTAAACAACAAGACATAAGACACCTTCCACAGAATGTTATCATTTTGTGACTGAAGTTCATCTCAAGTGCAAAAATAGCCAGGCTACCTCCCTAATAGGGCCCTTGAAAGTGTGCTATTTTAATTGATTCTGAATGGCTCATCCTCTGGCTCATTCTCTGTTCCCACTTCCCTACCCTACTCTACATATCATATATAAAAATAACAAAAGGTAATACACAGTGTTTGCTAAGTGCCATGGACAATTCCAAGTATGCTATTAATAGATTAGGTAGGAACTATGATTATATCCATTTTTCAGATAAAGAAGCTGAAGTATAGCGTGATCAGTAACTTGCCCAAGGTCACACATTCAGTGTTATGAACAAACAATACGTATAATTATGTTGATCCAAAATATAATGAAATAAATTTGCTCTCTGTTAAAGATTGCTTTTTAATTCCATTCCAAATAGCACACTATATTATTTTAGATTCATTCCCTTTAATTAAAGCAGTTTCCCTTTCACATTCATTCACAGTAAGATTTTACTACCTACATTAAACCCATCACCAGGTGCAAAGCACCCAGTTTTAATGAGGCCTTGGTTACCGTAAGGAATGTAGTGTACAAGACAGAGGCACCTTTCCATAAACACTTCTTTCACAGAAGAAACAAAGGCATATTTTGAAAAAGAGTATTTGTGGATTTCAGTATAGACTATGTCTGACATAGGTATATTTATACACGACTTATAAACCATATTCAGGTATGCACTAGCAGAACAAAGCCTATTAATCCACAGCAGACAAACATGCACACTTCTATTACAATACATGGAAGTCATCAAGCAGACAATTTTTTTTCATTAAACACTGAATCATTGGGTCCTGCCAGTAGCATGAAAGAAATTAATGTTTAATATTTAATACTGTATGATGGTAATACTGAACCAAATGTGTATTTTAAACTTTATGGTTTTTGACATTTCAATTTTAACTCAAAAGTATTTCTGAAAGAGTTGAAAATATGGGCCTGAAAGTAATAATTTACATCTAATAAGTGTACCTTGTTTTTGAATGCCACCTATTGTCATAGCGATTTATCCTTTAGTGATGATTCAAATCCAATTTCAGAAAAGATGAGGCATTACTAGCATTAAAGACATGACAATCTTCAAATAAAAGACATTCAAAAAAATCAAAAAAAATACAAAGGTCATCAAATGACCTATGGTATTTAAACAATTATGTACGAAATGATCAGTTTAGAGATCAGATTTTTTTAAATGGCTAAATCTAGATAAACACAAAACACATTATTAAAATATGACTTGACCTTAACAAGTGAAAACACTGCACTTCACACCAGCAATTTTTTAAAAAATAGCAATAAAGATTAAAACAAGTCAGTTTACTGTAGTCTAGCAGGAAAACACATCATTTTCTCTTCCTGTTAAGAAAGAAAGGGAAAAGTTCTTTAAAATGAGTGGCATTTCATGCAGACAGGCACAAACCATAGCCTGTCATATGTACATCCAATCACAGGAAAAAACACAATAAATACGAACCACAAAATATGGAGAAGTGTGGGGAACAAAGCTGTTGAAATTTCAATACCTACACATCTTCTGTATCCAAATTTTTATCCAATAATATAATTCTGCTGCTTCTGCTCATTTCTCACATTCTCCTGTTATTACAGAGGACATTTAAATATAAAAATATTTCATGGGTTTAAGAAAATTTAAACCTGTGAACAAGAGAATAATAATTATGAGCGCAAGAGCCAGGAAGTGTGTAGGTGTGTCTGTGTATGTGTGTTTTCTTCTTAAGAGTCCAGAATCTCTTTGGATTATTAGTGAAACTCAGACAGATTTTAAAGCAAATACATGGAAATGACAGCTAAAGTCCAACTTCATAATGTGTAAGAATCCCTTGTTCTAAGCCATGACACATCTTGAGAATAGGGAAATTTTTTTTTACTTTTCACTATTTTACCAACAATTATTAACTATCTGATATGTGCCAGACATACTTCTGGGCATGTCCCATATGAGGCATACTACCATATTTTACCTCATTTAATCTTTTAAAAATTTTTAATATTTCATATAATTTTTAAAGGTAACTTTCCATTTATGGTCAAAATACAAAATATTGGCTATATCCCCCATATTATACAATATATTCTTGGTCCAATTTTACACCCAATAGTTTGTACTTTCCACTCCGCTATCCTTATATTGCTCCTTCACTGGTAACCACTAATTGGCTGTTCACTTGTGAATTTGCTTCTGTTTGTTATATTCACTAGTTTGTTGTATTGTTTAAATTCCAAATACATGATATCATACAGTACTTGTCTTTCTCTGTCTGACTTATATCACTTAGCATTATACCCTCCAAGTCCATCCAGGTTACTGCAAATGGCAAAAAAAAAAAAATTATGGCTAGTAATATTCTATTGCATTGTAAACCACATCTTTATCCATTCATCTGTGGATAGACACTTAAATTGCTTCTACATCTTGGAAATTGTAAGTAATTCTGCTTTGAATTTTGGGGTGCATATATCTTTTTCAATTAGTGCTTTTTTCAAATATATACCCAGGAGTATAGTTGCTGGGTCATATGGTAGTTCTATTTTTAGATTTCTGAGGAACTGTTTTCCACAGTGGCTATACCAATGTCTATCACACCAATAGTGTACAAGGGTTCCCTTTTCTCCACATCCTTGCCAACATTTACTATTTGGTCTTTTTCTTTTCTTTTCCATTACAGCCATTTTGACAGCTGTGAAGTGATATCTCATTGTGACCTTGATTTGCATTTCCCTGGTGATCTGGTGATCAGCAACGCTGAGCATCTATTCACGTGCTCTGTGGGCCATTTGCATTTTCTCTTTGGAAAAACGTCTGTTCAGTTCTTCTACTCATTTTTTAATCAAATTGTTTTGTGTTTTTTTGATGTTGAGTTGTATAAATTGTTTACATATGTTGAATATTAATCACTACTCAGTTATATCATTTACAAATATCTTTTCCCATTCAGTAATATTTCCATTTTGTTGAATAACTCATTTAATCTTGACATAGTCCCTCCGATGGTGATTTTATTACCCTATATTTCTGACGAAGAAACAAACTAAGAGTATTAACTAATTTGCCCATTTTAGATAGATCACAATTTCAACTCTGGCCCTCATTTCAGTTAATAATTTAATAATTTATTAAAAATAATAATAATTTCTTAGGACTTTCCGTATGTACCAGGCCCTCTGCTTAGCTCAGTCACCACCCTACAAGCCCATTTCCCTTTCACGTCTCCACAGCCCCAGTCCCTGACATCCAGCATGCCCATATTAGGCTCTTTGTGAAGGTTCACTGAATTATTTGATTAAGTAAGTTACTTGTCTCTACAAAATAAACATACATAAATGTTTATTTATAATATCACCCAGGGTGGTATTATCTTAAAAATCTTGCCATTCAACCCCAAAATACATATTTTAAAAGCAATTTTAAGAAGAGTAATTATTTCACTGATTATGAGCATCCAGGAAATAATGAGCACCCACATCAGATGGCAAATACCTGCCCTTCAAACTCACACAGAGAGAGGACGTGTGGTGCAGGGTGACACAGGCTACACGGTACACACTCCTTCAACCCAGTGAACCAATGAACCATCTCACAGGCATCTGACTATTTCAAGTGCGAGATTTGCATGCCCAATTCCGTTACCAGCATCACATGGGCATAGTCTTCTTTTTCAAACTACCAGTCAAAATGTCTATAACTTGGTAGCAAAAATGGGAAAAATTACTGATTTCTTTCTGAATTTCTCTATACTCCCTCAACAAATTTGCCTTTTTATTCTAAAAAGAAAACACCAATTCCTTTCAAAGGCGTGATCAAACCCAAAGATTTGTGATAAATCTGAGTATTTAAATCTGAACATTTAAAAAATGTGTCTCAGAAAAAAATTATACTAGCCACTTATTCATGTCTTAAATGAAACGTATAAGACTGTAACTGGCTTAGACAATTATATTCCTCCTTGATAGATAGTACATAATTAATTTTTTAATCTCCAAATTACTAATTACTTTGATGTAAGAAGTCTTTATAACCAACAGACAGATATATCAAGCTTTCAATTTCTAAGTCATAGCCAAACAATCATTAGGAACACAAATAAATGCTTTATTTTTTAACTTTATAACCTACATACAGGCAATGAAGAAACTCAGGTTTACAATACAATCCTCTGCGGGAGAGACAATCAGATGGAAACTTTTCCTGTTAGAAGTAAAACTCATTGTATCTTAACTAATTGCTCTTGTTTTATTCTATCACTTGGATATTCACTTCCTTTTAAATTGGCATATAATTATTCCAGAGACAATAATTCAATACAATCATCTTTCCCAGGGCCCATTTTAAGTATCTTTTTGAACAAGGAGTAGAAGACAGCAATAAAGTATAAGCTATCATGGGCTAAAAACTAACATCATTGCCTATTAAAAATAAATAAATAAATAAATGCCCAAATTTGGCACAGGGACACTAAATAAGCAGCATGGATAGGTCTTGACAGCCTGGGAAATATTTAGTGAGTACAGTCAAACAGTAAGCATTCATCTCAGTCACCAGCGTGAAGATGAGCAAAGCAGACAACAGCTCTGCGAGAAGTTGAGAGAGCAGGCAGGCAGGGAAAATCATTCAACAGGATAATCCTTGAAGACTGGCAGTTGTTCTGAGCTAGTTCAGAAAGAAGATGAAGCAATTAAAAAAGAAATCAAACACCTCCTCTCCAGTATATCTTTCACATTGCTACCAGATGTGAAGCACAATTCCCATCATGTTCTTCTCCAATGTAAGAAGGTAGCAGCCTAATCTCTGACAATGACTTTCGAACCTTGCTTCCTGAAACTCCAGTTGTTCTGCTGAGGTGCCAGTGTGATAGTAATGGGGAAGAGGGAGCATCCAGGGAGGGTGGAAATCCAGTGTCTCTATCAAAAAGAGTTCAGAAAGGCTGACAAACTTGCCCAAGTAACTCCATTTCCTCTTTCGAATACACTAGGATTTTCTTGTAAAAATGTGAGAAGAAAATTCTGCTGGTAAATAACAATTGAAAATGGCTGTCTTGTTACAGTGGGTTCCATCTTCTCTGGCTGGTTGCTGGGGACATCCATAAGGAGATGCTAGCCCACCTTTCAACTCTGCTTTCTCACAACTTTCTTAACACTCCAGCCACTCCAGGCAACATGACTGGGCTCTACAAGTTCTATGCACATGACCTCGTTAGTCATTAACCCCATGGTCAAGAATGTCTTTTTGCTTGCCTTCAAATGCCTTGTTCAATTCAACAAATTCTAGACAATTTCTGTGGACAAAATGATTTCTTAGGCATGTCCCTACTTTTAAGCAACTTTCGATTTAATGGATAAGAAAATAGACAAAGCAATTGACACAATATAAATCTAAGTAAACCTGATGCTACAAAGAAGCCCAAATCCCACGACTTCTGAGGGAAAATGGAAGAAAGCAATTATTTTCTAGTATAATCAGAAAAGGTAAGGATATTTGCACTGGATCTTGATGGATGTGGACACAGAAAATACAGTAAAGAATAAAATTCCTACATCATAAACATATAGCACACAAGCATGTCAAAGCATGGGCTTCTCAGGTGGCTCAGCAGTAAAGAATCCATCTGCCAATTCAGGAGATGTGGGTTCAATCCCTGGGTCGAGAAGATCCCCTGGAGAAGGAAATAGCAACCCACTTCAGTATTCTTGCCTGAAAAATCTAATGGACCGAGGAGCCTGGCAGACTACAGTCCACGGGATTGCAAGAGTCAGACATGACTTAATGACTAAACAACAACAACAATATGTAAAAGTATCTAGTATATTCTGGGGATGTATATAACTGGAGTGTACTGTATGTAGTACACTGATCTGGAAAGAAACTGTGGAATAAGTTCATTAAAGGCCTAGAATGCTTCAGTAAAAATAATCTCTAACTTGAACAGCATTTTATAGTTCAGAAAACAGTAATTTAAAGAACAAAATATAATAATTTTAAGAACAAAAATAATTTATGCTTTCATATAAATTACTTCCGTCAATCATCAGAGCAATCCGACCAAGTTAGCAAGGAAAAAATGATCCACCCTATTTTACAGATGAAGAAATTAAGTGAGAACACTGCTATTTACTAAACATTCACTATGTAACAAGCCCTTTGCAAGGTAAATAGCAAACATAATGACCCCCTGAGATAAAGAATGATTATCACTCCAGTCTTACAATTAGGACAACAGGTTCAGAAAGGCTGACAAACGTGCCCAGGGAAATGTGACCACCAGGTGACCGACTAAAGAGTGGACCGGACCACGCTCTGCCGTCTTGGGAGGCAGATTTTAGAGACTGTCGAGCAGGGCAGTAATAAGATTCGACTGTTATTAAAAGGGCTCTCAGAGTGCTTGACAAGACAGACTCGTGAAAAAAGAAAAAGATTATTATCAAAGTAGCCAGATGAGAAGTCTGGGCCTGAAATACCACCGAAGCAGTTAGGAGGGTGCAGCTGAAGAGTGTGAACATTAGTCGCATAGTAGAAGTTAAGCCAGAGGGTTTGACTGACCCCAGTCAGATACACCGTGGTTACCCAAGTCCCATGACCTCCTCTTAAGGAGTTGCGTTCATTTCTCTTTGTCTAGATGCTCACCCCTATTCTTGTGAATACCACATAGGTAAGCATTTGTAACATTTTTTCAAATCTAAAATGCCTGTGATTTTAAGATGCATTTTAAATCATGTAAGAAAGAAACATGCTGTCAATCTACAACATGCCATGGACTTTAAAAAGCACATTGATTTCAGATTAAGCAAAATATGAAATAAGATCTGCATCTTAGAATTGATGAAATATGGTAACTTTTGTATATTTGTTCAATACAACTTTCTTCTCACACCTCAACTAAACCATGTCTTTCAAAGAATAGTTTTTTTTAACGCAATGCAGTGCTTTATAACCATTCTGTGGGGACTGCATGCACTGTCTTCATAAAGACAGAACACACAGTCTAGACCGAATCCTTCTTAGTTCAAAACGTTTAAGGCCTTCTTAAATTCCTGAGATCTGAGACCTAACTGGCTATTTCTCTTTACTTGTCAGAGACTCTAATGTAACAGAGAATAGGAAAGTAAGCACTTACAAGGATGATGATATTCACAGTGATGGTGGTAGTCCTGGGGGTGATGAGCCCAAAAATGCTAACTGCTATTTATTCAGTGCTTACTATGTTCCAAACACTCTGCATAGACTTTCTTGCTTAATTCTTGCAATTCTATGATACAGATAGTACTAGTAATCTTACTGCTAGAAGAATGTCAGTTTCCAATTGGTAATTTTGAAGAAATAAAAACCTAAAGAAGAGTGGTTTTTAAATCAAAGGTGCATATGAAGAGAAATATGCCTTAAAAATAATCCTACCAGCTTTTGTTTATCCTGATTTTGTGAAACATTAACTCAACTCCAGTTAACTGTGCTTGCTGGCTCTTTATTGACAATGGATCAGACAGACGTTATTGGTCAGCATATATTTCTTTCTTCCTTCTTTTAAAAAATTTTAAAAGAATAAACCCTCTTTTCACAAATATGAGCCAGCAGAAAGAGACAAGATGACTCTAGAGAGCCTGCAATCCTCATTTTTAAAGAGGACATCTTTCAAGGGTGATAGTTCTTGGTATAGTCACATGTTCAGCAGGTCTCAATATAAACATGAAACAACAATGAAAAGTCAGCAAATCAGCAGAAGGAATAAACATGTCAGACACAGTATAGCATTCAGTGACCACCACATATCTTAATAAATCAGCTCACTGTCCAGCTTGTATAAGCCTTCTCCCGTGGGGGCATCTTGATAAATCAAAGAAGCAACAGAAAATACTCCCGCAGTGCTTGCTTTTTTAAATAGGATTATGTGAAAGTACCTCAGAATCACTTCCATCCCCTCACATTGACAATCTTCCAGTTAATGAGAAAATGGATTTTCTTCTCCCAAAGTATTGGGTTGGAGAATCTTCTGCTCTGCATTAACTAATTCTTCATAAATGTTTTTAATACTTAAGGTCTAGATATTTGCTATTTATAAAAACACAGATGCAACGGATTCACCTCCTTATTTTAAGTTTGTTCCTCAAGACACCACTAACTTCTCAGTTCTCTTGCATTCTGAAAACCTATTTCAAAAGAGAATCATGCAAACTCCCCAAACAACTGTTCTATGTTAGTCATCCTTAACACTCATCTAATAAACATCTTTTTTTTGCTCACCAATATCAAAGCTTATGATTCCTAAAAAATTTGGCAATTTTTAAAGGACAGGGAGAGAACTCTACTGGAAATGCCATGCTTTTCCCTTCCCACACCTTCTTTTTAACATCAAGCAACGTTATACACCTCCTGCCAGGACCAGATTAAATCTCATTTCCAACCTGCCATAACAGAATTAACAGTTCTTCCTTCCATAATTCCAAACTTATTGTTCATACTACTATCAGAGGACTAATAAATGATTATAGTAAGTTGTTTATATTTCAGATAATGAAGTCTATGAAGACAGAAAACATCATTTACTCATCTTTATATGTCAAAAATGTACCAGATACAGGGGCAGTTACTAAATAAAATTTTTGAGTAATTTGATCAATGTGACTCAAAATCTTTAGCATTAATTTTAAGGAACATATTATAACATAGTCTTTAAAACAACGAGAAAGAAAAAATGTCTTTTTAAGTAGTAAAAACTCGTGCTCGCTTCGGCAGCACATATACTAAAATTGGAACGATACAGAGAAGATTAGCATGGCCCCTGCGCAAGGATGACACGCAAATTCGTGAAGCGTTCCATATTTTTGTATTTTATGTGTAAAAGTCTCTAGTTTTAACAAATAAATGTTGGCAATTTAAATCCCAGAAAAATGATGAAATGAAAAATCATTTTAAGTTGTTTTAAGAAAAGTCATCAATTTTGAAATCTGTTATTGGCATCAATCAGGTTTAAAAACCGTGTTTACGATAAATTCATATTGTGAACCCATGAGAAATAATATTCTTAAGAAAGAATAAGTCTCTCCAGGTGTTTAAAAATAATTTTCTTAAATTGTTAGAAAAATGATGAAATGAAAAATCATTTTAAGTTGTTTTAAGAAAAGTCATCAATTTTGAAATCTGTTATTGGCATCAAATCAGGTTTAAAAACCGTGTTTACGATAAATTCATATTGTGAACCCATGAGAAATAATATTCTTAAGAAAGAATAAGTCTCCAGGTGTTTAAAAATAATTTTCTTAAATTGTTTTTTTCTAAGTCTGAGGATAAAAAGGAACAATTAAATACATTGAAGTAAAACAATCTCTGGAAAATATCTTGGACCAAGAAAAGAAAAACAGTGAGTTAGGAAAAGAGACTACTGGGTAAGATTTTAATATTTGTGATAATCTCAACTATTAATAAAAGTATAATTTTATTTTATTTAAAACCTTAAAAAAAAAAAAAAAAAGTACACAGTGGAGTGAGCCTATTCCTGCTCTTCCCTCCAGTTCAGCTTTTATAAAGGGAAGTTCAGATCCTGCTCATCTTTATTATCATCACCATTCAGAAACCATCTCAAAGTCTGTCAGATAGCAGACAGTTCCCTTAAGATATCATGACTTTAAGTACTTAAGTATTTAGTAACTTACCATTTTTGTGATATTCCCTCCAGTATACTTCAATAATAAAGAATGTCACCAAGAGGTAGAGTAGGTGAATTGCAGGGAAAGTGTCTATGTCGTTTACTCTGGGGGGAAACTCTGAAAAAGGTACACCAGAGAATTTTCTTTTTAATATCCAGACCAGTCTTATTGTTTAATACCACACTTCAAGTAACCTGTAAGTCTATGACCAAGTTTCAACCTTCATAGTTAGACTTGGGGGGACTGGCACTAGTGGTAAAGAATCTACCTGCCAATCAGAAGACATAAGAGATGTGTGTTCAATCCCTGGGAATACCATGGATAGATGAGCCTGGCAGGTTGCAGTCCATAGGGTCACACAGAGTCAAAGACAAATGAAGTGACTTAGCACACATGTCTACCTTCCAGGCATATGCCTTTATGCTTCAGCTCCCCCTTCTGCTGCCCTTCCTCTCTCCACATGGTAGCCCTCAGCAGGATTAGCATCTCCTCCAAATCATACCCCAACCTACTATGACAGAATTAATGCCTGTACTTTTAGCAATTTAGGCACATGTCTGTTTTGTCCAGAAGTTATGCCTGTCTCTTTACAGTCTGCTTTCCCTATAAGACCATGAGCTAATTGAAGGCAAGAAATATTTGCTGTTCATAGTTTATCTAATGGCAAAATTTCTGGCAAGCACTGGAAATATTTGTTGAATATTTTTTTATACAAGTGGAAAACTGCCACATACTTCTACCTGCATAGATAATACATGATTTATTTTAATGTATTCAAGACACATCTCAGTTTAAGTCTTATCAGTCTCCTGGTATAGACAAAGCTTAATGAGAAAACATCACATAGGAACTGAGTGTTTGCATGACTGATGTCATGAGCTTTACTTTCCTGTTACATGTATTAAATATGTGTGTATTTATCTCTCCAAATAGCAAATTTATATATGTATGCCAAGACTTTCTCCAGGTTCACCAATTTGGGAACACAAATAATAATGCTTTTCCTTGATTGTGCTTCCTCTACTCAGCATGTATAAAATCCTGTCCAGGTATATATTTTTGTAAAGCCACTGGAATGTGTCTCATTTATGCTCATAAATATGCTCATGTTTCCTTCTCTTCTGATGCAGTTTCTTTTTCATGGCATCCTACTTGGATTGCTGAAGACCAGAGATCTAACTGTCTACTTTTCTCTTGATACTTCCACTTGGTACTTGGTACTTCCACTTAGGCCATCTGAGAACCACTTATCACCAATGGATATTACATCACTTAAGTTACAAAACAGCATGATATTCTAGGTGAAGTGTGTGAAGATCTTTCCTTTTAAAGAGCTTATAGTCTGAATGCAAGTCCTTGTCAGGCAATGCCGGTTTGTTGAAATCCAGAAAGAAACCTGTTTGTCTATTTGGCATGGGAAAGAAAAGATGAATTCAGGATGAACTCAGCAGCTGGAAAGTAAGTGGGTAAAGGTCCTCCATAAGAGAGAGCTTACATATGTTGTACATAAACTCTGTTCAAGTCTCTAGCTAACCTCTGAAATTTGGGTGTGCTGGGTAGATTCTAAACAACTGAGTTTCTAAGCTGGCTAAAATAAATGAACTGGGATTTCAAAGAATTGAATTTGAATTTCAGCCATGAAATAAAATATCAGCACTTTTTAGGAACATAACAGAATCCAGAGTCTCCATAACATATTCATAATGCTCAGATAGCAGTCTAAATTTATTGGATGGGAATAAATAAGGAATTGTCACCCATGCTTAAAGAACTTAAAGAGAAAAAGCTATCAGTGGAGACCAACTTCAAAATAACCCAGATTTGGAAGCAGGCACAAATATTAAGCATCCATTAAAATAATGCTAAAAAGTATAGAGGAAAATATAAGAGTCAAGGCAATGGCAGCTGGCACATGTATTTGTGTATAGACATTCTTTCCTTCCTATAAATTAACATTCATTATAAAAGCACTGAGGACAGAAAATAGCTTGACATACACACTCAAAAGGAGTATTGAATTTGTCCTATAAGACATTCATTCATAATGAAGAATCATTTAAAATGTACCTTGTTTGGTGCTATGAAAACAATAAAATATTTTAAAAATTAGATACAGTTTTTCCATTAACAGACCTAAGAACTGACTTTAAAATGCATTTTATGAAAACAATAGTCAAAAGTAGTCTGAAGCCCCAGAGGTAGGCAGATTTATTTTCAGATTTGGGGAGAAGTCCTAAAAGTAAGGCTTTAAGATGGAGAGACAGATGACATAGACCTTAAAAGAGGCTTAGATTTTTTTAATATGTGGGCTTAATAAAACAGGTGAGCATCCAGGCATCCCCAGTAGAGAAAGTTTTAAATATAATGGAATGAAGTAGCCATCTTGGTTGAAAGGTATAATTTGTAACAACAGTGGTGAGAGAGAATGCACAGGGAATAGGTGGATTCAGACTGCAAAATGCTGGACCAAATATTTCATTCATGATTCTGGAAGATACTAAAAAGCCAATAAATGACAAGTTATAAATGCCCAACATTTTTTCCCTTGCAAAACACAAATGCAGAAATGATATCCATTATTTATTGTTTGCGATTCTGTTCATTACTTATTGCTTGCAATTGTAATCACCTGGTACAAAATGCAAATGGAACAGTTCTTGTAACTTCCATGCAGATCACTTTAATCAGTTAAGGATTACGTTATCACATGACAAATTTGAACAAAATATAAGAAATATGTTATAAAATTAACATTTTGCTTATAAAATATGTGTAAGAGTTCATAGTTTCACAAAATATTTTGCTATACTATTAGAAAAGCTTACCCCTGCCAATTTTTGGGATGGGTGTGGCACAAATTTAATTTCATGTTTATAGATGAAAATCAATGCATCAGATGCAAATTACAGTTAAATTATATGTTTGCAGATAAGTGAATCTTTCCTTGTGGCCTTTTCTAATGAAAAAAATTCAGAAGGTCAACTTTTATCAGGCAGTTATAAAATGACATTGACACTTTAAAATTATTGACAAATGAAAAAAAATTTAAAAACCTAAGGTTAGGTAGGAAAATAAATCCTTTGTGAGTAATGTTTTTTTACACTATTTCAATGGGAACATTTTGGAGTTTTGGAACGTCAGGATATAATGTTGCCAGGAAACCTCAAAACAGGGGAGACATGGAATTTTATGTCTTTGCTCCTATAATCTTATTTTTATCCTTTGCATTACAGCTAATGACTTTAAGGAAAAGAGCATAGGCATGTGACCATGCACACATTTTACTGCATGTAATATGTAAATTATTATATGATACTTTTTAACTCTAAAAGGCTAATGCAGACTCATTTCCCCTCTCCAAATTTCATTTGTGGCATGGGATAGTGTTTACATAACCTTCCTGGAATAATCTATATTGATAGGTACATAAATGTTCTGTACATTTTGCAAATTCATATAGTGTGTTTTGTTTAAAACATTTTCTCCAATGGTCTTAGGTAATACTCTATGAAAATAAGTCTCATTGCTGATATGAGTCACTCTCTCAAGATAAAATTGTCCTTGTAAATTATCCTATTGCTTAAAAAAAAATAAGTGTGTGTGTATTTGGGGCAAGGAGGGGGGTGTAGAAAAACTGATTTTTCCCTCCAAAAAAGGAAAATAATTAACTCAATAAGTTTTGACATTACCATTTCACTTCCTCTTATTTCTGGTTTTATGATATTAATATATTTCAAAGTTTACTATTTAATCAAGAGCAAGAAGGCTAAAGAACTTAATATACTTCCATGCACTGAAAATCACATTGTGATCATAAAATACCAGATGGTACACTGATTATAAAAACAGTGCACTGACTTTGTTTTGTTTCGTCTTCCTTTGAGTTTCCTGGTAGGTGCTTTGTGTTCTATGACTTTGGAATTTTTACAGTTATCCTTGGTATCTGACTCTATTATCTTTATAAAGCCACTTATACCTAAGTCCCCTGAAAGCTGAGCTCAAATATGTCTCTATGAAATCATCTCTTTAGGTTCTATTTAATATGATTATTTGCACTAAAAACTGTATAATAACAAAAAAGGACTTATAATTACAACTGGACCCCAATTCTTAATCAATATAAAGAAATATGGGTGTATTTGAACCAGTTATATTTTTTCTGCTCTTTGTTACTACTATTATCTCTAAATTCGCTCAAGAGCACAACTTCTAGCAACAATATTTAACAGCACATGACTAATCTTCTCTTCTTTGGTCTTCACAAAAAATTATGGGATTGTATGAGTAACCTTGTATGAATAACATTGTATGGGCTTCCCCAGTAGCTCAGCAGAAAAGAATCTGCCTGCAATGTGGGAGACCTGGTTCAATCCCTGGGTCAGGAAGATCCCCTGGAGAAGGGAATGGCAAGACACTCCAGAGTTTTTGCCTGGAGAACTCCATGGACAGAGAAGCCTGGCCACCTCTAGTCCATGGAATCACAAAGAGTTGGACACAACTGAGCAACTAACACACACACATACACACACACACACAAATAATATACAGAATATTGCCAACACAATTTTTTTTTTTTACAATCGAACTAGTGATTAAACACAAACAACTTGCAACTTTATCTTCTGTTCCTTTTAACTGATTGAGAGGGTCTTATATCACGTAGAATTTTGGACTTATGTGCTCAAACATTAGACCGTGCTAGTCCAACTCCTTTCAATGCTTAGGTCAAGAAACCAATAAATACCTTTCATCATCTCCTTTTCACACACCCTGGGTCCAGCATGCCTTTAAACCAGGGTCAAGTCTGTGGGCCTCTCTGATTTATGTCTGAGTTAAACTCTAACCGACCTACAGCTGCTTCTGTAAAACAATCTGCTACACAGACATCTCACTGTTCTCGAATGAAAATGTTAGTCCATGAGCTCATCTTCTGAAGGATGTAAGGGCCTTGAAGTGGTGCCTCAGTTTATTCATCAACATCTCCCTGAAGTGATCTCCCAAAAGGAAATAGAAGACAGGGTTGATGACACTGTTCAGAAAGGCCAACGGCCTTGTCAGGATGTACAAGGAGTTGATGATGGCTTCAGTGCATGGGGACTTCTTCCAGGTCTCCAGGCGTGAAGCAATCCGGACATTTCGCATGACATGGTAGGGAGTAAAAAGCACAGAGAAGATCACAACTGCCATGATGACTAAGTGGAGAGGCCTCTCAAGGGGCAAAGCTGTAGTGAGCTGCCTGTTCCTCTGCTTTAGAAAGAGAGCAATCTTGAAATAAAAGAAGCACATCACGAAAAGAGGAATGAGAAAACCCAGAAAGGTTAGACACATGCTATAAATGAGGCTGTGATTGGGATCCCCAGAACTTGCGTAATCAGTACAGTTAGCGTATTGTCATCAGAATGTATGAAAAGAAGTATGGGCAGGAGCTCTAAGGTTACTAAACCCCAAATGGCCAAAGATATTAAAATAGCAAATGCTTTCTTTTGCAGGAGGTGTTCCCTGAAAGGATAGTTCATGAGCAGATATCGATCGATGCTGATAAAAGTGAGGAAAAGAATACTGGTATAGAGGTTGGCATGAAGTACGTATCGGTTGCTTATACAGAGCACATACCCATATGTCCATTTTCTCTGGGCATACTGTCTCATCAGCATGGGAAGGGTACACAAAAAAGCCAAGTCACAGATAGAGAGGTTAAAGAGGTAGATATTACTGCTGTTCCAGTTCTTCAGGCAGAAGAGGTAGCCAAAAACAACAGCAGTATTCCCAAGGATTCCTACAATAAACTCAATGCCATAAAAAATGGGAAGGTAGCAGCTTTCCAGGGCAGTCTGCACGGCCTGCCAGTGTTCACAAGTTGCATTCCATTCCTAAAGAAAGGAGAGAAAACATAAGGATGAATCACTGAAATAAGACTGAAAAAACTGTACAAAATATCATTGCCTTCCTTATTAGCATCATGAGCAACATCATCATCATCAACAAATAACACTTAAAATTTGAACTGCAGAGAGTTGGTTACATTAGTAAGAAGTGCATATATACAATACATAATTATATGCCTACATATCATTAATATATTATTTTAACCTATACTTATTGAGATCCTTTGAACTATATGCTAGACACGGATGATAGTTGTGAGTAAAATAACATTCCCCATCTCAAATAACTTTTCCTCTCTTGGGAAAAATAAAGAAAGAAATAAGTTCATGTCATGTAATGATAAAGATTGTCAGACATAACGAAAAGCATGTGCAAAGGTCCAGAGATGGAAACATGCGTAGAGGACTTGGCAAAAAGCAAAGAGACCAAGAGAAACTGCAGTGAAATAAGTGAGAAGTCAAATTAACTTTGTCTTCAGGATTGACTGTGGTCCATAGCAAATCGCAGTAGTTCAACAAATTACTGAGCTATGTTTAACTGAACCATAGATTAGAAGAGGAAATAGCGATTCTTACAACTTCAGTCTTGCAATTTTTGTTTCCATATTGACAAAGGATTATGCTTATTGTATTATGTTTATAAAATACGACTCCAGTCTTTTAATTTTGCAACAAGAGAACATATTTATTGACATATGCCAAGCACATCACAAATATTATCTCTAATTTTCAGAAAAATCCATTTAACTCAATTCCACTTCCATTCCACTAGACATGAGGAAAACCTGGGTTGAAGAATTAAATTGCTAATCACAGGTCACCAAATGTCAGGGCCAGAATTTGCCCTGCAGCCCACAGCACTGCACACAGTAGATCCTTCGCTGTAAAACTGAGCAGGCTAATTTGAAGAACCAAGAAGACTGGTTTCACTCTGTATTTGAAATTATGTGAGTTTATTGTTCTCTCACATTACCAGCAATTTACTATATTTCTCATTGTCATAGCTTTCCAAGTTTTTCAAACCTCTGTCCTACTCATCATTAGCAGGTGGTTTTGCCTGTGAATCCCTGAGAAGAACCTGATCATTGGGCGTCCACTGTCTGGTTCCTGCCTCTCTTCCTACTCTCTCCTCTTTCCTCCCTGTGACAACACAAAATATCTATTTCTCTTGGCTTACTTCAGATTGAACTCATCCCTGAGTTCTTAAGATTCCCACATGTTCAGTTCAGTTCAGTTGCTCAGTTGTGTCCGACTCTTTGCGACCCCATGAATCGCAGCACGCCAGGCCTCCCTGTCCATCACCCTCTCCCAGAGTTCACTCAGACTCACATCCATTGAGTCCATGATGCCATCCAGCCATCTCATCCTCAGTCGTCCCCTTCTCCTCCTGTCCCGAATCCCTCCCAGCATCAGAGTCTTTTCCAATGAGTCAACTCTTCGCGTGAGGTGGCCAAAGTACTGGAGTTTCAGCTTTAGCATCATTCCTTCCAAAGAAATCCCAGGGCTGATCCCCTTCAGAATGGACTGGTTGGATCTCCTTGCAGTCCAAGGGACTCTCAAGAGTCTTCTCCAACACCACACTTCAAAAGCATCAATTCTTCGGCACTCAGCCTTCTTCACAGTCCAACTCTCACATCCATACATGACCGCAGGAAAAACCATAGCCTTGACTAGATGGACCTTAGTCGGCAAAGTAATGTCTCTGCTTTTGAATATACTATCTAGGTTGGTCATAACTTTTCTTCCAAGGAGTAAGTGTCTTTTAATTTCATGGCTGCAGTCACCATCTGCAGTGATTTTGGATGTATGACAGTGAAAAGGGAAAGTGAAGTCACTCAGTCGTGTCCGACTCTTAGTGACCCCATGGACTGCAGCCCACCAGGCTCCTCCGTCCATGGGATTTTCCAGGCAGGAGTACTGGAGTGGGGTGCCATCACCTTCTCTACTGGGAGATAGTGAACGACAGGGAAACTTGGCATGCTGCAGTCCATGGGGTGGCAAAGAGCTGGACACAGCTGAGTGACTGAACATCATTACTGCCGTGTGTGTGTGTGTGTGTGCACGCACGTGCACGCGTGCTCAGTCACGTCTGACTCTTTGTGACCCCATGGACTGTAGCCCACCAGGTTCCTCTGTCCATTGAACTGTCAAGGAAAGAACACTGGAGCGGGTTGCCATTTCCTTCTCCAGGGCATCTTCCCGACCCAGGGACTGAACCTGTGTCTCCTGTGTCTCTTGCATTGGTAGCTGGATTCTTTGCCATTGAGCCACCTGGGAAAGCCCTTATTGCCAAGTACTTATTAAAATATATATATTATTTACTTATGCACATATTTGGCTGTGCTGAGTCTTAGTTGCAGCATGTGTGATCTTCTTCCCTGACCAGGGATTGAACCCAGGCCGCCTGCATTGGGAGCACAGAGTCTCAGCCACTGAACCACCAAAGAAGTCCCCATAGATTGAAGACTCTTTGTACTGGGAAAACTGTATCAAAGAAAATTCCTCTCCCCCTGGAGGAGGGAAGGAAACCTTCCTTGGCAAAGAGCATTAGACATCCCTAACAGGAGTGTGTGGGATGTCTCTGGTGGCACTGCTGCTGCTGCTGCTAAGACGCGTCAGTGCGACCCCACAGACGGCAGCCCACCAGGCTCCCCTGTCCCTGGGATTCTCCAGGCAAGAACACTGGAGTGGGTTGCCATTTCCTTCTCCAATGCATGAGAGTGAGAAGTGAAAGTGAAGTCGCTCAGTTGTATCCGACTCTTAGCGACCCCATGGACTGCAGCCCACCAGGCTCCTCCGTCCATGGGATTTTCCAGGCAAGAGCATGGAGTGGGTGCCAGTGGCACTAGCGGTAAAGAAACCATCTGCCGATGCAGGAGACGTACGAGATGTAGGTGACTTGGATTTGATCCCTGAGTCGGGAAGATCCCCTGGAGGAGGGCACGGCCACCCCCTCCAGTATCCTTGCCTGGAGAATCCCATGGACAGAGGAGCCTGGTGAGCTGCAGTCCTTTGAGCCTGGGGGCCTCAAAGAGTCCGAGACACTTGAAGAGACTGAGCAGGCGTGCACGCAACAGGAGTGCATTAGTCAGCTCATGCTGCTGCAACAAAAGACCCCCCCCAAGCCCCCCACCTGCTAACAGCATTGCATGTCAGCTCTGGAATGGATGGTTCCCTGCGGTTTGGGTATAGGTCAGACCTAGTGGCACCAGATGGATACAGAGTAGGGAAGGGCTGCTTTCTCTCCAGAAACCACAAGCTACCAAGCAAAAGAGAGACGGTGGAAGCAGCGAGAAGAATCAAGTGTTCATCACAAGCAGTTGTTAGAAGATGAAACTGGAAAGCAATCTGGGGCCACCTTGTGATCTAAATTGAAAGTTGGGGGAATGTAGCTGGAGAGGGAAGAAACAGGACATCCAAGGGCCAGATAAACAGCTCTCTTTCTATTGTTTTGCTCTGTTATGAAAATAAATAAAATGGTGAAGCAATTTAAGAAACAATTTCCTCTCTCTGGAGCAAAACTCTAGCTTGGCTCAGAAATATTGCTTTTACTGTCTTCCCACTGTTTGCAAGGCTACGCGAACCATTTACAAGAGTGCTATTAAGATGAGATGGAAAGTTTTTATTTGTCCTCAAGTTTATAGACAAGAGTCAAGACTGTACATGTGGATGTGTGTGTCTGGTGGAGAGGGGTGGTGGACTTAAAGGTACAGTTTATAGGAGAGAGCAAGCCCTCTTTTTCCTCCATCTATGCAGACCTACAGTCCTTGAAGGAATGATGTAGGCATGGATGCACTGAGAGGATGGCATGCCAGTCTTCTGAATGGTGGTGGTGGTTTAGTCGCTCGTCGTGTCCAGCTCTTTGTGACCCTAAGGACTGTAGCCCGCCTGGTTCCTCTGTCCATGGGATTTCACAGGCAAGAATACTGGAGTGGATTGCCATTTCCTTCTCCAGGGGAACTTCTCGACCCAGGGATCAAGCCCAGGTCTACACTGCAGGCAGTCTTCCGCATTGCAGGCAGATTACTGATAAACAATCCCCAGTCCAGAGTAGGATGTGGTTGTTCCTTGGACATCTCAGTTCTGATCTTGGTACTTACATTTAAACACCAGGTTCTAGGAATTGTGTATTTAACTAAGGAAGAGACAGGAAAACAAGCTCCTGGGTCGCTGGTTTGAAATATATCCATGGGTCCTTCGCCTCCTTCCTGTTCTAGGTGGGCAGAGACTGCCCCCTGTCTCTAGTTTAGCTAAAGCTCAAGTGTGAGAAAGGATAAAGGACGTTGGATGTCTTCTGTGTGCTGATGGATGCTGTATTCACGCAAGGCTGGAATATTCCTTTCCTCTGTATGAAAAGGGGATGTTAAAAAAAATGTCAATTTCATATTATTCAACATCATAGTTGCTTAATTCTGATACATACCAATGGAAATGTGGAAATTTTTGCACCTGTGATTTACCAAAACTCCAACTGCTTCATCCCACTGGGTGTTGATATATTTTGCCAGGTTTCCTTCTTAGGCCAAATGTTTAGAGAATTTCCACAACCCAATTATCTCCCCAGAATTAAGAATTTCACCTATATGACTGGAGTCTTTTCAATAGGAGCAACTTTTTTTCCATCATAACTTTTCATTTACTCTGTGTCCTCCATTCCCTAATTGCTTCATTTTCATGAGGATAAAATGATTCTGTACTTAGAGGGTCCATGACTAGCATTTCAGATTAAATGCAAAGTCTACCCACATCAAATAGCAGTGACTTCATTAAAATGGTACACTTTAATTCAAGTTAATAATGTAATATAATGTATTTGCTAGTATATTAATTTTAGTCGCCTAGTCATGTCAAAGTCTTTTTGACCCAATGACTGTAACCTGTCAGGCTCCTCTGTCCATGGAATTTTCCAGGCAAGAATACTGGAGTGGGGAGCCATTTCCTTCTCCAAGGGATATTTCCAATCCAGGGATCGAACCTGGACCTCCGGCATCGCAGGCAAATTCTTTACCATATGAGCTATAAGGGAAACCCTGTTTATGGTTGATAACAACCGGCTTAAAGATGAACTATTGAATTAAAGATCCTCAAATGGCATTGGGATAAGGCTCTAATGCACTACTCAGGATTTTTATATTGAGGAGGGGTTATATTAGGAGGATGGTGTCAATTGTCCCTTCTTTGCAGCCCTGGAGACAGAGGAGTTTACACACCAGGGATGTCAGTTATCAGGTGGCTCTATAGTGGGGAGGGCAGCTTTGATGCTAAGCTTCAGGGAACTCCTGAGAACTTTCCCAGCTCCGAAGTGGATCTGAAGGAAATGAATTACCTTTATAGACCTACCCCCACTGAAAATGGTAACTGGGGTCTGTGACATCATAGTCCCGCAGGAGACTAGTTCCAGAAGTTGTACGAGCCATGTTTAGCATGCAGTCAGGGACGTGTCCATGGATGTCTTTTCATTCCACTGCATTCTCTGAAGTTTTCATAGAGTGGATATGGTTGCAGTTGACATGGCCAGTGACAACTCTATCAAATAGGATGGTGAAAGCCCTTAGTAAGAACAGGGCTGATGTGTAGGAAGTGGCACAGTGGTCCTCAGAGGATGGAGGTCCAGCCACAAGAAGTGAGAGCTTCCTGGAAAGGTGGATCTTACAGTTGAGGTGTCTGTCTTGCTCTGTTGGCCTCAAGCCTTGTCCTTTGCACGGACAGCTGGGTGGCTGTGCTGGCTTCGGAGAATTCTTCCATGTCTTTCCCTGCAGCTCACAACAGCCATGCTCTGTCAGTCCATGTGTAGCAGGCAGCCTTGATGCCTGTCTGAGCTGCTCATTCTCTGTCTTGTGGGTCAAGCAGGGTCACCATCAGCGGAAGAAGACAGCAAGAGTGTCAGTCAGTACGAGCAGGTCTTTATACAATGAGATCTGCATATCCTGTTCCTGTTTCAGTCTCTGCAGTGTTGACAGCAGACCATGCCCCATCTGTTCATTTGAGACCCAGCCCCTTCAAAAAGAGACAATATGCTTAAAAAAATAAAATAAAAATAGACAACATGTGTGTACTGGAGTTCCTTTTCAGCATTCTGTCGTGATGTAAAATATTCTGGCGATCCAGTGGTTAGGACTCCATGCTTTCACTGCTAAGGGTGAGGGTTCAATCCCTCATCTGGGAAATAAGATCCTACAAACCACACTGCTCAGCCAATACATAAATAAATAAGTAAATGCATTCTGACTTTTCCCCCTTAAATTTAACTTCTCTTATTCCTCTAAGCCTTACTGAAGTATAATTGACAAATTAAAATTGCATATTTTAAAATTGCATATATTTAAAGGTATAAAATGTGATAACTTGATATATTCATTGTAAAAAATTGCACAATTAAGCTAATTGACTTAATCCATCACCTCACATGGTTACCTTTTTTGGGGGTGGGGGAATAACATTTAATATATACTCCCTTAGCAAATTTCCAGTATACAATATAGTATTACAGTATTATTAGCTCTAGTCACCCTGCTGTACATTTGATCCCAGAATTGAATTTGAAATTGTAAGTGTGCATTCTTCTGAAGGAAGAAGAAAGTTTTCTTCTGAAAAGAAAGAAATACTCAGAATACTTTCTGTCTTCTGAAAGTTTATACTCTTTGACTAGTGTCTTCCCATCTTTCCTCTACCCTCAGTCCCTGGCAGCAACCCTTCTATTCTCTAAGTTGAACTTCTTAGATTTCAATATAAATGAGATCACGCAGTACTTGTCTTTCTACGTCTCTTATTTCACTTAACATACGTCTTCTGGCTTCATCCATGTTGTCACAAATGACATGATTCCTGTCTTTTCATGACTGAATAACATTTTATTATATACGGTTGACTTGAGTAACACAGATGTTAAGGGCATCAACCGTGTCTCAATCGAAATCTACGGAGAGATTTATAAATTATTCTCACTTTTTATTGACAGAGTTTGCATAAGCAGATGAGGAGCAAAGATAAATGGAGGGGTAGGGTAGAGACAGAGGAGGAGAACTCTTTAATATTGATATCTTTAGTATTCTTTCAGGTAACAGCCACAGGAGACCAGCAGCTAATGTACAGACTAGTTCATATTCTTGGCTTCAGGAGACCTCTATGATATTTCTATTTTCTGAGAAGCCCCATGAATTGTATCTATAATTTCACTCCAGCCTGGGGCTGCTATTAAATTAATAGCCACTAAGTCCCAGACAGAAGAGAATGTCCTATAGTCTCTAAAGAGTTGACATCTTTGGAGACTTCCTTGGTGGTCCAGTGATCTGGCGCTTTCACTGCTGGGGCCCAGGTTCAATCCCTGGTCTGGGAACTAAGATCCCACAAGCTTTGTGAGGCAACCAAAAAAAAAAAAAAAAAAAAGAGTTGTCATCTTTCACTCCAGAGCCAGCCCCACCATCCTGCTCACAGCTCTGCTGCAACAGCAAAGCTAAGCCAACACATCCCTGCACCCTTTCTGCTAAGCTCTGAGTATTGACATATTTTAGCAGACTTTAGTCTGTGTAAAACCAGAATGTCATTTTTCTCTTTAGAGCATTAGAAACTGATTTGAGCTTTTTTGTGGAGGGAAGGGGGGGTATATTTTGACTTTCTTTTAACATTAACATTTATTTCACCCCAAGGAGCATCTCTATGCTTCTGTGAAAGTGTTTGGATTGATCTCTGAGAGGGAAGACTCAGCATGTCCTTAATTTGCCTGTTTTAGAACCAATTAAGGTTCCCTGCTCTCAGCCAGTGGTGCAGTTGGTGAGCCTGCAAAAGATACTAGGTTCCTTCCTGCGTGATGTATTAATGGTGCAGGTGAGAGCATGAGGCATCTTCTCTGACAACGCAAACCCCCAGGGAGTGCTGAACACACCGGAAACATGAACTCTGGCCATTTGGCAGCGGATTAGCAGATTTCTGATAGAATCTATTACAAAAGAGGGAGGTTATAAAGATTGAAATCCACATGTGATGTTTCTGCAGATTTCTCTTTCATTTCCTTTTTGTTTTGCTTCCACCCAGGGATTTTTATTTTCTATAGCAAAGCAGAGGGCACTGAGAACAAATGTTTGGGCGATGTAGAAATAGGATAGAGACTCAAAATAAAGCGATGAGGAAAGAGTCGATCGATTGTGCAGGAAGGATGGCCAGGATTTCCAGTGAGAGGAAGCAGTGAAGAATGGACGGGCAGGTTTTCTTCTTCTGATCCACATAGGATGGATGGTACTCAGGCTACTCTGCAGCCCACAAAGAGTCATAGCTGTAATATACAATATTTTACCAAGAGCAATGAGTATTGTGGTTTATAGTCAGGGGAACAAAAACTCAGAATTTAACACTCTTGGTGATCTAAAGCTAATATTGTGGAGAGATACAGCCTCTGTGAAAGCCGAAGTTCATTTGGTGGGATCTGGGAAAGCTTACCTGCACTTATATTCGAGCACAGCATTTTTGCTCCCAGGTGTATACACAAGGGAAACATAAGCTTATGTCCAACAAAAAAACATGTACATGAATGTCCACTGCATTTTTTTAAAACATAGACCATTTTAAAGTCTTAATTGAACTTGTAACAATATTGCTTCTATTTTACGTTTTGGGTTTTTGTCAACAAGGCATGTTGGATCTTAGCTCCTTGACCAAGGATCAAACCTGCAGCGGAAGCTCAGTCTTAACCACTGAACCACCAGGGAAGTCCCCCATATTCATTTTTTAAAATTGAAGTATAGTTGTTATACAATGTTGTGATAGTTTCTGGTGTACAGCCAAGTGACTCAGTTATACATATGTAGCCATATTCTTTTTCATATTACAGGTTTATTACAGGAAACCCCCTTTTCCCTTTGGTAACCATAAGTTTGTTTTCTATGCTGTGACAGACTTTCTTACTTTTGATGACTTTGATGGTTTTGTCAGTATTTTGCAGGATGACCCATGAGTGGAATTTGCAAATATTTTTTTCTCATGTTTACACAGGGGTTATAATTTTGGGGGACTTAGACCACAGAGGTAAAGTGTCATCTACATAATGTCATACCAAGGGTATACAACACCAACGTGGTGTATATACCAAAGTGGCTTAACACTGTTGACACGGACCTTGATCACCTGGCTGGGGTCTCTACTGTAAATTTATTTGTTTCCTTCCTTTTCCAAGCTGTCCTCCTTGAAAGGAAATCACTATGTACAGCCCACACCTGAGGAGTTGGGGAAGGGGTAACACTCATCCTCCTTGAGGGCAGAAAATCTACGTAAGTTTTCCATGCAAAATTCTTGATGCATGGAAAATTTGTCTCTTCTGTCCATTTACTAATTTATTCAATCATTTACTTATATCAACTCGGGATCCTGGATGGTTATTTTATACTTCCAGTTACAATCCAATACTACTTCATCTGTTTATCTTTGCTCCAAGTGGTCCAACTTTAACCACTGGAAGCTCTTTCAGTTGGCTCCTGTGTTCCAGGACATACCATCATCAATATGAACTTCTAACAGTGCATTTCCTTAGTTTCTGGCACTCTAAGATGCTCCAGACTCATCTTATATATTTCATGCTCCAGTCCTAGAATCAGCCTTTCTCAAAAGAACCCTGGTTTCTTCTACTGAACAAATAATATTAAAAACCAAGAGCTAGATGCAAGAGTTGCTCATTGTTATGGGATGTCATTTCTTTAAAGTCCTTTCAGCTGACAGAGCAAGGAAATATATGTGTGTATACTAACCCTTGTATTATCCAACACATATCTATAAATATTTCTATACATAGCCATCTGTATCTATATGAAAGTACACATGAATTTGTATTGATGTCCCTGACTCTAGTCCATTACCACAGGAATTATTCCAGTGTCTTCCTCTTTTGTATCTGTAATGTCTCACTCCCACAGTCAGAAATATGGTTCCTACCTTCTTCCATCTGTTTACTGAATTGTTCAATTCTATGTGAGTGCTATTTTTAAAAACGGTCAAATAATTTTAGACTCACATAAAAGTTGCAAAAATAGTGGTAAGAGTTTCTATGTACATTTCACTCAGCTTTCTTAATAACATTTTACATAACCACAGTGGAATTATTAAGACCAAGAAATCAATATTGCTGCATTACTCTTAACTGACTTTTATAATTCATTTGGATTTTACCAGTTTTACATGTATTCTGTGTGTGGGTTTTGTGTGTGTGCATGTGAATGCCTGCATGCTAAGTCACCTCAGTTGTGTCCAACTCTTTGCAACCCCATGGACTATAGACCACCAGGCTCCTCTGTCCTTGGGATTCTCCAGGCAAGAATACTGGAGTGGGTTGCCATTTCCCTCTCCAAGGGATCTTCCTGACCCAGGGATGGAATCCGCATCTCCTGCAGCTCCTGTATTGCAGGCAGATTCTTTACTGCTGAGCCACCAGGGAAGTCATGTGAATAGTTCTACAAAATTTAATCATATCTACAGATTCATAGGACCACCACCACAATTAAGAAACAGAATCAGCCCATCACCCAGAAAACTCCTTAGTGTTACTTTTTATGGTCTGCTGCTGCTGCTGCTAAGTCGTTTCAGTCATGTCTGACTCTGTGAGACCCCATAGACGGCAGCCCACCAGGCTCCCTCGTCCCTGGGATTCTCCAGGCAAGAACACTGGAGTGGGTTGCCATTTCCTTCTCTCCAACTCTGACTCCTGTTCTCCATCACTATAATTTTGTTAGGGAACTACTGACTAAAACTACCTGCCCTGGCCAGGCACCACAGTAACCACTTGCATGAGTTATCCCAAACAGGGGGTCCTGGTAAGGATGTGGAACTAACAAGCTACCACCAACCAGAAGAATTCAGGAAAGGATAAAAAGAGAGAAAAAACTCTAATCCATATATCCTCCCAACCTCTCAGAATTCATCTTGGCTGAGTGAATGTGTGCCAGAAGGAAGGACCCAGAGTCAGAATGATTGGCCAGAGACTACATAGAAACTAACCTTACCACCATAAATCCTGAGACTAGCCGTGTATGAACCTAAGAGAAGCAGAAGATATTAAGAAGAGGTGGAAAGAATATACAGAAGAACTATACAAAAAAGATATTCAAGACCCACATAATGATGATGGTGTGATCACTCACCTAGAGTCAGACATCCTGGAAAGTGAAGTCAAGTGGCCCTTAAGAGGCATCGCTACAAACAAAGTTAGTGAAGGTGATGGAATTCCAGTTAAGCTATTTCAAATCCTGAAAGATGATGCTATCAAAGTGCTGCACTCAATATGCCAGCGAATTTGGAAAACTCAGCAGTGGCCACAGGACTGGAAAAGGTCAATTTTCATTCCAATCCCAAAGAAGGGCAATGCAAAGGAATGCTCAAACTACTGCACAATTGTACTCATCACACATGCTAGCAAAGTAATGCTCAAAATTCTCCAAGCCAGGCTTCAACAGTACGTGAACTGAGAACTTCCAGATGTTCAAGCTGGATTTAGAAAAGGCAGAGGAACCAGATATTAAATTGTCAACATCTGTTGGACCATCGATAAAACAAGGGAGTTCCAGAAAAACATCTACTTCTGTATTATTGACTATGTCAAAACCTTTGACTGTGTGGATCACAACAAACTCCCAAAGAGATGGGAGTACCAAACCACCTGACCTGCCTCCTGAGAAATCTGTATGCAGATCAAGGAGCAACAGTTAGAACCAGATATAGAACAACAGACTGGTTCCAAATAGGAAAAGGAGTAGGTCAAGACTGTATATTGTCACCCTGCTTATTTAACTTATATGCAGAGTACATCATGCTAAATGCTGCTCTGGATGAAGCACAAGCTGGAATCAAGATTGCTGGGAGAAATATCAATAACCTCAGATATGCAGATGACACCACCCTTATCGCAAAGTGAAGAAGAACTAGAGTCTCTTGATGAAAGTGAAAGAGTTGGCTTAAAGCTCAACATTCAGAAAACTAAGACCATGGCATCTGGTCTTATCACTTTATGGCAAATAGATGGGGAAACCATAGAAACAGTGACAGATTTATTTTGAGGGGCTCAAAACTCACTGCAGATGGTGACTGCAGCCATGAAATTAAAACGCTTGCTCCTTGGAAGAAAAGCTATTACCAACCTAGACAACATATTAAAAAGCAGAGACATTACTTTGCCAACAAAGGTCCATCTAGTCAAAGCTATGGTCTTTCCAGTAGTCATGTATGGATGTGAGAGTTGGACTATAAGGAAAGCTAAGTGTCGAAGAATGGATGCTTTTGAACTGTGGTGTTAGAGAAGACTCTTGAGAATCCCTTGGATAGCAAGGAGATCCAACCAGTCCATCCTAAAGGAAAGCAGTTCTGAATATTGATTGGGAGGACTGATGCTGAAGCTGAAACTCCAATACTTTGGCCACCTGATGCGAAGAACTGACTCAATGGAAAAGACCTTGATGTTGGGAAAGATTGAAGGCAGGAGGAGAAGGGGATGACAGAGAATGAGATGGTTGGATGGCATCACTGACTCGATGGACATGAGTTTGAGCAAGCTTTGGGAGTTGGTGATGGACAGGGAAGCCTGGAGTGCTGCAGTCCATGGGGTCGCAAAAAGTCAGACACGACTGAGTGACCGAACGGAACTGAACTGAGGGCCACGTGGCAAAGCAGTCCTCCTGGGTTCCCTTACCCTCCTGTTCTTCACCTATGTTCCCCTTTCCAATAAAGTCTCTTGGTTTGTCAGCACGTGTGTCTCCTCAGACAATTTATTTCCAAGGGTTAGACAAGAGCCCACTCTTAGGCCCTGGAAGGGATCTCCCTTCCTGCAACAATTTGTTCATTTGAATCATATGGTATGTAACCTTTTCAGATTAGCTTAAAAAAAAATCAGTATAGTACTCTTACAATCCACCTAAAGTTGTTTTGTGTTCAGAACCATTGTTTCATTGCTTGGTCTGTCCCTTAGTTTATTCATCCTTCCTTTTGATGGATAGTAAATTGTGTCTGGTCTGTGGCTATTACAATGAAAACTGCTATGAACATCTGTGCACAGGTGGGAACCCATGTTTCCTTCCTCCAGGATAAATACCCAGAAGTGGTATTGTTGGTTTACAGATGTGGTACCTGGAATAGGCAGCCATTATGGAAAACACCCAAGTTCATTCACTTTGTAAGGTGAAGACCTAAGATTTGGCTATGAGAAGTCTAACTCCAGACCCTGTGTTTTTAACCAGCACACTATGCTTCTTTTTAACAGCCATATTCATCATCATAATAAGATCCATGTTAACTGGGCATTTATCACAAAAGGACCGTAAGTGAATCTCTGTAATTTAACTCTCTCTAATATTCACAGCACCCCTGTGTGAATAAAACAGATAACCTTCTATACGGCACAGGGAACTCTACTCAGTGCTCTGCGGTGACCCAAAGGGGAAGCAAATCCGAAAATGAGGGGATGTATGTACACGTACAGCTGATTCATTTTGCTCGACAGTAGAAACTAACACAGTATTGTAAAGCAACTGCATTCCAATAAAATTAAATATAATAATCAAAAAGAAACCTCCTGATTTTCCCAAAACTTTGGCCACCTGATGCGAAGAGCTGCCTCATTAGAAAAGACCCTGATGTTGCGAAAGATTGCGGGCAGGAGGAGAAGGGGACAACAGAGGATGAGATAGTCGGATGGCATCATCAAGTCAGTGGACAGGAGTCTGAGCAAACTCTGGGTGACAGTGAAGGATAGGGAAGCCTGGCATGCTGCAGTCTACGGGGTCGCAAAGAGCTGGCACGACTGAGCGACTGAAGAACAACCTGGTTTACCCAGACGGAAGAATTTTAAATATATATATTCTGAATCATATGCAGGTGGGAATTAGTTCTCCAGACAGGGAGCCCTCCTCTCACATTTAATGTGTTGCTACTTGGGCCCCCTCCCCGGGTGCTGGCATTTAATTACAGTATTGGCTGCCCACGGAGGATGTTCATTCCGTGGGAGAAGGCGGAGGCAGACGGCAGGGTTCCAGCAGAAACACCATCAACACAGGCTCTTACGGCGCTAACGTTGGCTAAGTCCCGTGTATCGTGTCAAGGGATCACTCCGCCACATTTCCTGGTTCAGAGCCACTTTCCTCCTCAAAGAAGGCAGTGTGGACGCAGCCACGATTCCAACAGAGAAAAGTTGGGTCACTGTCCTGGAGTGAAGGGAGGTGCCACATGAGATTGAGGAAAAACATCTCATCTCAGACCACACCTTCAAAGCCCAAGCACTAAGGAGGCAGACGGCAGGGTTCCAGCAGAAACACCATCAACACAGGCTCTTACGGCGCTAACGTTGGCTAAGTCCCGTGTATCGTGTCAAGGTGATCACTCCGCCACATTTCCTGGTTCAGAGCCACTTTCCTCCTCAAAGAAGGCAGTGTGGATGCAGCCACGATTCCAACAGAGAAAAGTTGGGTCACTGTCCTGGAGTGAAGGGAGGTGCCACATGAGATTGAGGAAAAACATCTCATCTCAGACCACACCTTCAAAGCCCAAGCACTAGTATTTTGATTTATCTTTCAGCCCTTCCCTCCATGTAGTGAAAGCTCATCCCCATTTCAATAGCCTCAGGGCTTCCTCCTCATAAAAATCTGCCCAACATCCCTCTACTCCCTGCTTCTCACTATGTTCAAGTCATAGGTCTTGATCTTTTCACCCAGAAAAAATTGAAGAAACATTTAATACATGGGTTTGTATTAAAAAAAAAAAAAACACCTTTCCACCGTGTGTATTATATTCTTTTTAAAATATTTATTTGTATTTATTTATTTGGCTGTGTTGGGTCTTAGTTCCAGCACACAAGATCTTTAGTTGCACTCTGTTCCAGTGCAACCAAGCTCCAGTTCCCTCACTAGGGATCGAACCCGTGCCCCCTGCATGGGAGTGTGGAGTCTTGACCACTGGACCAGGAGGAAGTCCCTGTGCCATATTCTTAAAGCTGTATTTTGTTCACAAGGTACATGCAGGAGAAGCGAGTATGTCGGTCTGAGATCCTCTTCCTTATCTGCTCCTCTTGCGTTCTTATTATTTTTCCGTCTTTCAGCCACTCAGGGGTCCATAGAGAGCATGACTGTTTGCCTAAATGAGACACCATTTCCAAGCCCATCCCCTGTGCCTGCATTGTCACCTGACACACACACCCTTGTCATGAACGCCTCATGCTCACCTGCCCTCAGCCACCTCTGATCAATCCTACTGCTGGGAACATTTTTTGCTCTTGAATTTCTCCTGACTTCTCTTAAAAATTCCTCTTCATTCTCCCTACTCTTAATGCTAGACTCTCAAGGCTCAGTGTTGAACTCCCTACTCTCCTTCCCTGGGTGATGTGGTTTGACTCTTGTGGCTTTAAGCGCCGTCTATTCACTAGTGCCTTTCAAGAGTCTTCCCTCTGACTCTAGGGCCATATATCCAAGTTTGTACTTAACATCTCCTATTACGTGGATAAAATATTTTTCAAACTGAACGTCTTCCAAATGAATCCTCATCTCCCAGCGCATCTTCTGCAGTTTTCATTATCTCATTCAATGGCGCCATCATTCATGGAGTTGAACAGTCAGACTCCTTGGAATTGTCCTTGACATCTCTCTTTTTCTTATAACCACAAATAAGTCCTCATATCTGCTATTACTTTCTCGACAAGAATGTAAACACCATGAAGGAGAAATCTGGGGTTTGTTCCTTTCTGAATCCCAAGTCTAGAAAAGTGCTATCATGTGTCAGGAGCTCCAAACATTTAATGGATGAACAAATCTTTTACCTAGTTGATCCCATTAAGAGTTTTTTATTCTAAACATTTAGAGGAATAATTACTTTTTCTTAAAGAATTTTTTTAAGTGAACCATTTTTTAAGACTCGACTGAATTTGTTACATTTGTTTTTATTTTAGGTTTCAGTTTTTTGGCCACAAGGCCTGTGAGATCTTAGCTCCCCAATCAGGGATGGAACTAGCACTCCCTGCCCTGGAAGGCGAAGTCGTCACCACTGGACTGCCAGGAATAAGATTACTTAATAAAAATAATCCCTGCCTTGAAAATTCAAGAGTTGTTGTGTTTCAGGACCAACAGTGTCTGACATTTTGAGCTTCCATTTTGCTGGTCCTCAGTGCCCAAAAGATTTGCAGGGCTGACGCAGAGTAAGTTCTAGGGAATAGAGCGTCTCAGCAAGTAATTTATACCGCGAATAATTTATACCATGTCCTTCTCTGCAATCACATACAGAAAAGACTGAACTCAGGGTGTGCTTTAGAAAAAGCTTTTCCAGTCTAGATTCCCACCCCACCTACCCATCATGTTTTCTGTTGGGACAGCTCAGTCTGCTCAACCAAAAATACACTGTTTCCCTCAAGATACTGCTGTCATAAAATAGTATTTAACAACACAGGTGCCACCTCATATTTTTAGCTCTTGGCTTTGGATGAGGGAAGCAACAAGAGATTTATGTGCCTGTCAAAGAAGGGCAAGATGAAGCGTATTCTACCCGTGCCTCATATATTTTTAGTTATACATTTTCTTCACGGTGCTGGCAATTATTCATTCTTTTAGTTTCTGTCTTTTCACTCTGCTTTGGTTCCTATTAATTACTGGGAGACAAAGATATCATTTCCATGGGTGAGTCTTAAAAGAAGTTTACCAATGAAGGAGAACATTATTTTCTATGGTGGGCACTTTTCCTTCTCATCCAATCAATTCTCAGAATGTAGTCAAATGAGGACAGATATAGAGGTGTGCAGGTGAAGTTGTTGTGTACACACACTCAGGTCTTTTAACTCCTGGATAGTTCCAAAGAAATGGCCTGTGCTGTTCATTATTGACTACTGACAACAATTCAATACCAGTCAGAGTTGATGGATGTCTGGCCTCCAACTCTTTCAGCAGCTAAATGTTTGATTTGCATTGTGCCTGAGTTTTCAAGAGCTGTAAAAGATTTCAGCCCATAGGATAAATCAGACTCTGGATTGATGTGTTGGTTGCTATGGTGATTGATATTGTCATCATTTTAATGACTTCATCAAATTTGAGTATTCAGTAACAATGCAGGACTGCTACATAATTTAAAAACAAACCATAACAACTTGTGACTTCATCTGAAAGAGTCCAGAAAAAAATTGAAAGCAACTGGAAATGAATCACCTCAAGCCTGAGATGTGTAAATAGTTGAGCTGTGAGATTGGACATTCCCTGGAAAAGATTTTGTGATTGGAAGCACTATTTTTGATGAATGGTGCAAAACCATGATTGGTTGTAAAGGAAATACCTTTGTCGTCAGACCAGTTTTTCCCCATCACTTTCAAGCAGGCAAAGATATGTTTTATCACAGGTTTCAGTGATGGGTTTATATCACTGATTCTGGGGTTATAGAACATGAATTTTGGGCATGGATTCTGGTATTTCAAGATATAATTACTACAAACTGAATCTGGGTTGAAAATATTGCTAGGGGTCTAAATTGTTGATGGCTTTGGTCTTGATGACATGATCATTTGTATTTCTATATATTCTCTTTTAAAAAAAAAACTCAAATGTATTTTGTGAAGAAAATTACATCTGTATTTTTATGATTTTTCTAAGTGTGTCATGTGGTCAAAGTGGTTGAAATATTTCACCGTTAGGAGAGCCCTGCACCCTCCCATAGACAGGTTTCCCCAGATTCCACGTCACCATCCAGGATCACGTAACAGACTGTTGGCACGTGTGTGTCCATGTCCAGTTGCTTGGTTGTGTCTGACTCTTTGTGACCCCATGGACGATACTCTGCTAGGCTCCGCTGTCCACGGGATTTCCCAGGCAAGAATACTGGAGTGGTTTGCCATTGCCTCCTCCAGGAAATCTTCCTGGGGATTCCAGCTTTCGTCTCTTGTGTCTCCTGCATTTCAGGAAGATTCTTTTACCTCTGAGCCACCAGGGAAGCCCGATGTTGGTGTGTAGGACATATCAATCTCATATTTGTTTTCACAGTCAAATACAGAAGGAGCTGTTAAAATGGCTGAATGGATAAAGAACTTATAGATTAGGTCAGATAGTTTTCTCTCTCTCATTTTTTCCATGTTACTTAATCTTTTGACTCTACCACCACTAAGCTCTGCCTTGAATCAAGAGCTAGTTATGAGTATTTGGTGATATCTAAATCCTAAATTCTTGAAAGAATAACTAATTTCTTGATTCTTGTCTCCCTTGCAACTTAGCCCAATTCTTCACTGCACGTAGTATGTTCTCAGTCAACCTTTTTGAAATCACTCATTGGGATTCTAAGATTCTGGGGGCTTCAAGCAGTGAGGAAGTGAGGTCATCATTTCTTTTTAAAATTTGCTTAATTATGTTATTGGATCTGCATTGAATAGCTTTTCTTCAAAAGGTGTTTTGAATAGATAAAAAGGAGAACAATAAACACTTGTCTCATCTTAATATCTTGAGCAAGTGGGTACCTTCCTGCTCATCAAATTATTTAAATTTCTGGGGTATAAGCACAGCATAGTAAGTATCAGTCCAATAAATCTTTTGTTGTCCCCTCTTAGTCAAGATTAAGCAGAAAGGACTTCCCTAGTGGTCCAATGATTAAGAATCCGCCTGCCAATGCAAGGGACACAGGTTCAATCCCTTGTCGAGAAAATAAGATCCCACATGCTGAAGGGCTCTAAGCCTCTCTACCACAACTACCGAGCCGAAGTGCCTCAACTGGAGAGTCCATGCACCGCAATGAAAGATCGGCATGATGCGATGCCATAATAAGACCAGAGGTGGCCAAATAAATTAAAAAAAAAAAAAAAAGAAGCATATGTTTCCAGAATTCACTTACCAGCCTCTCTCCTTGTGTACATACCACCTTCAGATCACCAGCCGGAAGCCACCTGCAGTTAACAGAATTTCTGGTTGGATCTTCAAGTAACTGCTCTGGTTTTAAGCTAAACTAGTCCTGAACAGGATTTTGTGTTTGTCAAGGGCATCAAGTCAGCCCCGCACAGTTAGAGATACTGGAGCTCTGGAGCTGTGTATGTGTACTGCACCATTTTGAATTCTTCCACTTGCCTGTCCAGCCTGGCTGCCTTCAGCGTCCACTGCCTCATGCTTTGCCGAGTGGGCAGTGAGTCTAGTGATCTTGACCTGGTGTCGAGACTATCAGATCAGAGTGAGCACTGAAGCCAGAGCTGGGCCATTCAGAACCTCTTTCCTGGGACTCTGGACTTGGGTCACAGATTTTCTATTCAGTCTCTGTCAGACAGTTGAGGGGCCATGGCTGAGTCATCTGTGAAAGCTCAGAGACAGCCCATCTGCAGGAGGGAAGAGATAGTTGAAGGTGGTCAGAGAGAAGCAGAGGAAGAGAGATCAGAAGGCTCTAGAGATGGAGAGGGAGAGGAGCTGTCTTCTTTATTGGCAATGCTCACTCTTTGAATCCTTGTGTCTTTCCAGTAAACCCCCTCTTTGGCTCAGCAGGTCAAAGTGGATTCTGTTCCTTGTAAATAAAGCAAGAACTGGGTGAGTCAAATTAATTTCTAAAATAAACCTCTAGGGGCTTCCCTAGTGGTCCAGTAATGAAGACTCTGCTTCCAGTGCTGGGGAGCCCATGTTCAACCCCTGGTCAGGGAACTAGATATCACACGCTGCAACTAAGAGTTCACTTGCCACAACTGAAGTTTCCTGTGATCTGCAATTAAGACCTGGGTAGCCAAATAAATAAATATTTGAGATAAACTAAATCTCTGAAGCATGTCTCTTCCCTCCTAAGTGGCCCTGAAATGGACTCGGATCACAGCTTCTCTCTGGTTGTACTAGTTTCTATTTCTTTTCAAAATATAGCCAAAGGATAATATACAAAAGAAGTGATAAAGCTATTGTATAAACATCCTTAGATATTTAAGGAAGTGAAATTACTTGGTATTCAGATCAATGTTTATTTTTCAGTTTTTTTTTCCCTTCACTTTCTTTAAAATACAACATACTATTGGGATAAAATGATCTACATAATGATTTGAGTAAGAAAGAAAAACCCAAAATATTTGGCTTTGGTCACCATTTGGCATTCAGTTCAGTTCAGTCCCTCAGTTGTGTCTGAGTCTTTGTGACCCCATGAACCACAGCACGCCAGGCCTCCCTGTCCATCACAAATTCCCAGAGTTCACCCAAACCCATGTCCATCGAGTTGGTGATGCCATCCAACCATCCCATCCTCTGTCGTCCCCTTCTCCTCCTGCCTTCAATCTTTCCCAGCATCAGGGTCTTTTCAAATGAGTCAGCTCTTTGCATCAGGTCGCCAAAGAATTGGAGTTTCACCTTCAACATCAGTCCCTCCGATGAACACCCAAGACTGATCTCCTTTAGGACGGACTGGTTGGATCTCCTTGCAGTCCAAGGGACTCTCAAGAGTCTTCTCCAACACCACAGTTCAAAAGCATCATTTCTTTGGTGTTCAGCCTTCTTTATAGTCCAACTCTCACATCCATACATGACCAATGGAAAAACCATAGCCTTGACCAGACGGGCCTTTGTTGGCAAATGATGTCTCTGCTTTTTAATATGCTATCTAGGTTGGTCATAACTTCCCTTCCAAGAAGCAAGCGTCTTTTAATTTCATGGCTGCAGTCACCATCTGCAGTGATTTTGGAGCCCCCCAAAATAAAGTCTGACACTGTTTCCACTGTTTCCCCATCTATTTCCCATGAAGTGATGGGACCGGATGCCATATCTTCGTTTTCTGAATGTTGAGCTTTAAGCCAACTTTTTCACTCTCCTCTTTCACTTTCATCAAGAGGCTTTTTAGTTCCTCTTCACTTTCTGCCATAAGGGTGGTGTCATCTGCTTATCTGAGGTTATTGATATTTCTCCCAGCAATCTTGATTCCAGCTTGTACTTCCTCCAGCTCAGCGTTTCTCATGATGTACTCTGCATATAAGTTAAATAAGCAGGGTGACAATACACAGCCTTGACGTACTCCTTTTCCTATTTGGAACCAGTCTGTTGTTCCATGTCCAGTTCTCACTGTTGCTTCCTGACCTGCATACAGATTTCTCAAGAGGCAGGTCAGGTGATCTGATATTCCCATCTCTTTCAGAATTTTCCTAATGATATTTTATGATTCTTAAATACAAGACTTTTAGAAACCAGGTTTGAAATTGCTTCAGAGCTACCATCAATTTACTGAGAAAACATCACAGTTGGTACTTGTGACCTATTTTTTTTTGCAAAATTTAATGGCTATAATGTAAAAGTGGATATATATTGCATATACGTGTATGTGTGAATGTGCAATTATTTTTTTTGTTTGGCAGAATTTAATATAGCAAAGGAAGTTTTAATAATACCTGAGTACAGGACAGAATTCATTTTTACTAAGAAGTTATAATAGGAGATATAATGAAAAAGTTCACACTTCAGATTGACTATCATCTAGGAGTTACTTTATAAATTAACCTGCTGAGTTTCTTTATAAATTAACCCCTCTAAGAAAGCTTCAGCTAAAATGGCAACCAGGTCCTCTTCCTAAGGTCCTTCAGTTCAGTTCAGTCACTCAGTTGTGTCTGACTCTTTGCAACCCCACGAACTGCAGCATGCCAGGCCTCCCGGAGTTCACTCAAACTCTTGTCCATCCAGCCGGTGATGCCATCCAGCCATCTCATCCTCTGTCGTCCCCTTCTCCTCCTGCCCCCAATCCCTCCCAGGATCAGGATCTTTTCCAGTGATTCAACTCTTCACATGAGGTGGCCAAGTATTAGAGTTTCAGCTTTAGCATCAGTCCTTCCAAAGAACACCCAGGACTGATCTCCTTTAGAATGGACTGGTTGGATCTCCTTCCAGTCCAGGGGACTTTCAAGAGTCTTCTCCAACACCACAGTTCAAACGCATCAATTCTTTGGCGCTCAGCTTTCTTCACAGTCCAACNGCCAAAGTATTAGAGTTTCAGCTTTAGCATCAGTCCTTCCAAAGAACACCCAGGACTGATCTCCTTTAGAATGGACTGGTTGGATCTCCTTCCAGTCCAGGGGACTTTCAAGAGTCTTCTCCAACACCACAGTTCAAACGCATCAATTCTTTGGCGCTCAGCTTTCTTCACAGTCCAACTCTCACATCCATACATGACCACTGGAAAAACCATAGCCTTGACTAGACGGACCTTAGTCAGCAAAGCAATGTCTCTGCTTCTCAATATGCTGTCTAGGTTGGTCATAACTTTCCTTCCAAGGAGTAAGCGTCTTTTAATTTCATGGCTGCAGTCACCATCTGCAGTGATTTTGGAGCCCCAAATTATAAAGTCTGACACTGTTTCCACTGTTTCCCCATCTATTTGCCATGAAGTGATGGGACCGGATGCCATGATCTTCGTTTTCTGAATGTTGAGCTTTAAGCAACTTTTTCACTCTCCACTTTCACTTTCATCAAGAGGGTTTTTGGTTCCTCTTCACTTTCTGCTGTAAAGGTAGTGTCATCTGCATATCTGAGGTTATTGCTATTTTTCCCGGCAATCTTGATTCCAGCCTGTGCTTCTTCCAGCCCACCGTTTCTCATGTTGTACTCTGCATTTAAGTTAAATAAGCTGGGTGACTTGGATGCTGACAATTGTCAGGTACGGGGGTTGAGAAACGTCAGAAACAAACGTGATAATAAAAATGTCACAGAAGCAATATCAATAGAACGTTGATGGAGTGACCGGAAGAGTGTGAGGAAGGGGAACAGCTGAAGATGCGGAGAGAGAAGCGAAAATCGCTGGAGTTATTTCCTTGAACAGGTGAGGGCAGATGCAACCTCATCTGGGGCCGACGGGGCTAGAAATAGGAGCTTGGCCGGTTCCCAAGATGCTCTAGAGGGGGAGGCACTGGATATGGCACCAGGCAGGTGGGGGCCTGGGAAAAACCTCTGCTGATTCAGTCCTCAACGCGAAATGAACGTGTTACGACAGCGTTCGGCCGTGACCCCTACTCGGAACGCTCCAGTCTTGCTCTTTAGACCCCCTGACCCCTGGAGTTTGTGTTCCGCTCAGACAAGGTGCGCTGGGAGGGCTCTGCTCCTTAAAGGAAAGAGGGTGCACGAACCCGGTTCCTTCCGTGACCTCTGTCGGGTCGACCTCTTTCCATTTCAAGTCTGATACACCGCCCAGCCCCTTTCCCAGGAAGGCGGGCCTTCAACCGTGGGGAAACAGAGCGGGTCTACACCGCCGGAGCCCGCGTGGGTCTACACTGTCCACAGGACGCGGGCCGGATTATTTCTCCGCGTGGCCACCAGGTGGCCCACGCGTCGTCTGTGTCATTTCCTACTCAATCCACACCCATCCTGAGGATGCTAGGGACTTTAGGGGTGCCGATGTCAACTGCGCGTACTCGCGACAAGCGGAGCCCTGTGCCCAGAAGTCCCAGGAGGAGGTGGTGCCTCCTCTCGGCCCCGCCCCCTTGGTTTCCAGCGCAACGGGTTGGCCCCGCCTCCATCGCAGAGAGCGCGCAGGGGCGCGCAGAGGGGAGGCTGAGAGGCCTGTGGGGAGAGCAGGGGCGGATCCCCTACGCAGACGCAGAAGCAGTGGTGGGAGTTGGGTGAGTGTAGACTAGCAGGGTCTGGGTCTTGGGGAGAGAGTGGAACAGATCAGGATAATTTTTTTTTAAGTTTCTTTGAAAAACAGGGTCCTACTGTATAGCATGGGGAACTATAGTCAATATCTTTTATGATAAATCATAATGGAAAAGAATATGAAAAAGAATGTGTATTTGTATAACCCAGTAGCTTTGATGTATAGCAGAAATTAACATAACATCATAAATCAACTATACTTCAATAAAAAAATTTTTTTAAGTTTCTTTGCACGTTTAATTTATAATAGATGTTAACATTTTTAAGAATCACGTTTCTGGAAGAAAGAATTCCTCTCGAAAAGTGAAATATCACTGTTTTCCACTGTGGCAAGGATATGGATGGGGAGGAGGGGAGCTTTGCAGATAAAAGGCAAATTGGAGCTTTTCATTATTTTTTCTGGATATTGTCAAATAATTGTTGAATAAGTCTGTGGCAGCCCCATTTTCCTCTTTTTGGTAACATTTAACTGCTCATCCCTAATATAGAACCTCCCTAGATTTGGGAGAGTGTTGAAATAATTGAAAGTAAAATCCTTTCCCAACCTAGAAAACCCTCTCCATAAAGATGGTAGTGAAAGAAAACAGATTTGTTGTTGAATAACCATTAAACCAGTATGTGATATGCATCAGAGGGTAGTGCCTAAGAGCTGAGACTAGGAAAACAGAAATCTCACTCTCTTCTGCAGCCTACCCATTATGATTTTTAAAAAATATCCAGCTATTTATTTGGCTGCACCAGGTCTCGGTTTCAGCATCTTTTTGTTGTGGCAGATGAGACCTAGTTGCCCAATCAGGGATTAAACCCTGGTCCTCCTGGTCCCTGTCATTGGGAATGTAGTGTTAGCCACTGGACCACCAGAGAAGTCTCAAGCCAACCAGTTATATGCATGTCTTCAAGTGAGAGAACGTGGCAACACTATTTTTCACAGGGCGTTGGCCCTAACTTTATTTGATCACTGGATTGACCCTCTGCTTTAGCTAACTGGCTTTCTCCAGGGGAAAGACAAAATTCATACCTTTATGGCAGAAATGATCTGGACCTAACAGAAGCAGAAGATATTAAGAAGAGGTGGCAAGAATACACAGAAGAACTGTACAAAAAAGATCTTCACAACCCAGATAATCATGATGATGTGATCACTAATCTAGAGCCAGACATGTTGGAATGTGAAGTCAAGTGGGCCTTGGAAAGCATCACTACGAACAAACCTAGTGGAGGTGATGGAATTCCAGTTGAGCTGTTTCAAATCCTGAAAGATGATGCTGTGAAAGTGCTGCACTCAATATGCCAGCAAATCTGGAAAACTCAGCAGTGGCCACAGGACTGGAAAAGGTCAGTTTTCATTCCAATTCCAAAGAAAGGCAATGCCAAAGAATGCTCAAATTACCGCAAATTGCACTCATCTCACATGCTAGTAAAGTAATGCTCAAAATTCTCCAAGCCAGACTTCAGCAATACGTGAACCGTGAACTCCCTGATGTTCAAGCTGGTTTTAGAAAAGGCAGAGGAACCAGAGATCAAATTGCCAACATCCGCTGGATCATGGAAAAAGCAAGAGAGTTCCAGAAAAAAGTATATTTCTGCTTTCTTGACTATGCCAAAGCCTTTGACTGTGTGAAT
>SJXQ01004062.1:37071-102358 GCA_006408695.1 Aepyceros melampus | reverse complement strand
TCTGTCCATACACTTTTCCAGGCAGGAATACTGAATTGGATTGCCATTTCCTTCTCCAGGGGATCTTTCTGACCCAGATATCAAACCCAGGTATCCCACAATGCAAGGAGATTGTTTACCATCTGAGTTAGGCACCTGCCAAAGCTGGACTGCTACCATCCCACAGAAACTGGGAGGTAAGAGCACTGTCTTCTTTGAGGTTTACTTTCCAGAGATGGGACCTGCTTTAGAGAAGCACTTAAAGGTGGTGCCACTGGTACCCATTCTATAGATGAGAACACAGAGGTTAAGCTACCTGCTTGAGTATATCCGTTTATCTTTTCTATCACACTTCTCCATGAGTCCAGAAGGACTGACACAAAGCTCCCTGGCCAGGAGGAGTGAGGAGTCTGCTGAACCCCATACAGAAGATGCTGTTACTGAACCAATTTGGGATCCACTTGCCTGCAGTAAACCCAATCTACTGACACTGGGTTATAGTGAAAGAAAGCATAGTGTTTATTGCAGGCACCAAGAAAAGAGTTCAGGGCAGCTAATGCTCAAAACACGTGAACTCCCTGCTGGGTTCCAGCAAAGCATTTTAAAATTTATTTGGCTGTGTTGGGTCTTAGCTTCAGCATGAGGGATCTTCCCTGCATCATGCAAGATCATTTGTTGTGGCTCATGAACTCTCTAATTGAGACATATGGGCTCAAGAGGATACAAGCCCAGCAGTTATAGCACTGGGACTTAGTTGCTCTGTGGTATGTGGTGGACGAGATGGTTGGATGGCATCACAGACTCGATGGACATGAGTTTGAGCAAACTCCAGGAGATGGTGAAGGACGGGGAAGCCTGGTGTGCTGCCGTCCATGGGGTTGCAAAGAGTTGGACGTGACTGAGTAACTGAAAAACAGCAGCATGTGGTATCTTTGTTCCCCATCCCGGAATCAGCTTCTCATGCCCCGTACTGCAAGGTGGATTCTCAACCGCTGGACCACCCGCGAAGTCCCAGCAAAGCATTTTTAAAGGCTCGGTGAGGGAGGGGTGTCCCAGGGTATGTGGTCTGTTTGTGCGCAAACATCACAGACTCGATGGACATGAGTTTGAGCAAACTCCAGGAGATGGTGAAGGACGGGGAAGCCTGGTGTGCTGCCGTCCATGGGGTTGCAAAGAGTTGGACGTGACTGAGTGACTGAAAAACAGCAGCATGTGGTATCTTTGTTCCCCATCCCGGAATCAGCTTCTCATGCCCCGTACTGCAAGGTGGATTCTCAACCGCTGGACCACCCGCGAAGTCCCAGCAAAGCATTTTTAAAGGCTCGGTGAGGGAGGGGTGTCCCAGGGTATGTGGTCTGTTTGTGCGCAATTCTCTAGTTGATGACGAGGTACTAGGGTGATGCCACAGGGCTTAACAATCCTTAGGTGCCTGTGAGTCTGGGGGCTGTCTACTCATGGTCACCAAATAGTTACTTTCTTCCATTTGGTGGTGGTTTTAGCATCTTTAAAACAACCCAGGAAATGTGTTTCAGATACTATTATCTAGATACTTCAGAGAGGAAATAAAGCAAAGGATATGGGGGAAGGGTTTGCCCAGGAAGGCCCTGAAAGTTCATGCTCGGTTACATCATGAGCTTCACCCAATCAAGAACAAAATGAACAGGGCTGTCACTCTCTCAGCTCCTGGGTGCCCCTCTCTGAGTCCTTCTGTCTCTGGGTATCATTATTATTATACTAATAATAGTTCCAGGAACTCCTGTGGCTGGATTTCCTGTTGTTGAGAAAAGGAGCATCCAGTATCCTTACAAAGATGCTCTCAATTGCCCTAGTGATTCAAGTCTGTGCATTGCTGTGGTCCTATTCCACAGGTAATAGAACTGAGTCCCAGGGTGGTTACTGGCTTAAGTATCCAGAGGCCTTGAGTGACTTTGGCTCTCAGGAGGGAGAGGAGGGTAAATGAGTTAGGTCAGTGGTCGCCAATATTTTTGGCATCTGGAAATGGTTTTATGGAAGACAGATTTTTCATGGACCAGACAGATGCGAGTGAGGGGGAGTGGCTGTAAATATAGAAGCTTTGCTCCCTCCCCCACCACTCACCTCCTGCTGCGTGGCCTGGTTTCTAATAGGCCACAGATGGGTACCAGTCCATGTCCTAGGGGTTGGGGATCCCTGAGTTAGATCATTTCCATTTTCTGTTAACAAATCTGGGTGAGACTGAAGGCTCTGCCACCTCCAAGCTTTGCGACCTCGGACAGTGGCTTATTTCTTGGAATTTCATTTGCCAGTCTTCAGAAAAAAAGGGTGAAAACTCCTGCCATAGAGGACTGTTGTAGAAATTAAATGAGATGAATAGAAATGTTGGCCAAGGAGACAGCCAAGCCCACGGGTTAGTCACTGCGCTACATCCATCATTGCCCTTAACTTCAGGAGGTGAGGTGGACCGTTTCTGTGATTGCACATATTCATTACATCTACTTCCAAATACTACCACATTAGGGCTTAGGGCTTAAGCATGTGAATTGCATTGGAGAAGGAAATGGCAACCCACTCCAGTGTTCTTGCCTGGAGAATCCCAGGGACAGGGGAGCCTGATGGGCTGCCGTCTATGGGGTCGCACAGAGTCGGAAATGACTGAAGTGACTTAACAGGGCTTAGGGCTTAAGCGTATGAATTGGTTAGGGATGGGTGGGCGACATACAAACACTGTCATTAGCAATGTGCTTTATTCCCGGGAGGCAGTGAGAAAATCCTTGAAGGCTAACGCATTTGTACAAAACAAGTCTGTCAAGGATAGTGCTGTTGCCTCCAATGAAGACCCTCCATATCCAACTCTTCGTCTTTCTTGGAAGGTGAGCTCATTACTGACTGATGGCTCATGATGTAGGAGCAGCAGCAATTGTTACTGAACACAAGCTGGTGTACCCAATGCACAGCGAAGCCAAACAAACTGAAATATTGGTGTTTGGAGCAGAGAAAAATTTATTGCAGGGCTAAGCCGGGAAAAGGCTTCCCTGGTAGCTAAGCTGTGAAGAATCCGCTTGCACTGCAGGAGACCCCAGTTCAATTCCTGGGTTGGGAAGATCCCCGGGAGAGGGGAGAGACGATAGGCTACCTACTCCAGTATTTTGGGGCTTCCTTGGTGGCTCAGATGGTAAAGAATCCACCTGCAATGTGGGAGACCTGGGTTTGATCCCTGGGTTGGGAAGATTCCCCTGGAGAAGAGCATGGCAACCCACTCCTGTATTTTTGCCTGGAGAATCTCCATGGACAGTGGAGCCGTGTGGGCCACAATCCATGGGGTTGCAAAGAGTCGGATACACTGAGCGACTAAACACAGCACAGCACAAGCCGGGAAAATTGGTTGCTTGTGCTCAAAAAACTGGAATTCCCATCAGTTTTCTTTTTAAAATATTATTTAATTATTTATTTATTTGGCTGCACCAAGTCTTAGTTGTGATTCATGGAATCTTTGATCTTTGTTCAGGCTTAGGATCTTGAGTTGCAGCATGCACACCCTTAGTTATGGCATGGGGATCTAGTTCCCTAACCAGGCATCAATCCTGGCCCCCTTGCAGTGGAAGCTTGGAGTCTTAGCCACTGGCACCAGGGAAGTCCTTTCACTGGTCTTCAGGGGAAGTTTTGATAGGCAGAATTTGGGATGAGGGCTGCAGGGTGATGGACTTTCTTCTAACTGGTTGGTGGTGAGGTAGCAGGGCAGTCCTCCAGGACTCTTAATCATGAGCCTTCTGGTTTCAGACAGTCTGGGGTCTCAGCATATAGTTACCATCTACCAGAGGAGGCATATTAGTTCCTTTAGAAGAACTCAGAGATGGTGTTAGATATATCTCTGGGAGGAGCCAGGACCCTGCCCCAAGGCTGCACTCTTGTTTCTGAACTGATTCTCCTTTATTTCTCTATCCCCTCCTTCCCCTGATAAGCAAATGTTTGAATCGCCCCTTTGGAACTCAGGGAAGGTCAAAGAGGCTGAATAAAGCCTATTTCCTACAAACAAGAAACAGGGGCCACAGAAAGGATTTGTTCCCAGGAGGGACCCACAGAGTCCTGCTTGTTTTCACCATGATGACCTGAAACCAAGGGGCCAGTTTCAAAGTTTAATCTCAAGGATTCTGGACCTGCCATCCATGTAGCTTCAATTTGCCCATATGATAGTGCCAATCTGCTATCTAATAGAAGATGCTGAAAATAGCCTCCCAAGTGGTGGTCCACAAAGCCAGCAGCTGTGAAGGTCAGACAAAAGGCTTGCATGGGTTGGAGAAAGGAGTTAAGGCCTCTCACAATGGAGAATGATGTACATTGCTTGGGGATGGTCACTGTAGAACTTGAAATACTAATTAGGGAGAGCATCTGGCATCTGTGTGTTACAGAGACAAACCTTTGAGTTACACTGATAAGAAAGAAATGAAATGCATTATCAGCTAAACAGAGCAATTGCTCGTGAAGTGAATGCAAACCTGGTATTATCCTCTTTCCTCACCATCTGATGTCATCTAATTAATAATAAAGATTCTACAAATTGGACCCAATGCTCTACTCTAAAATTAAACAGAAAAAAAATAGGGAAAGTAATAATTTTGTCTGTATTTTGGGAATAAGAGACTATGCGGGAGTCTCTTATTATCTCTGATTCTGATCCCAAGTAAAGTTCTGGTGCTGAAACTGTGCAAGGTAGATTGGGGCTTGAACCCATGGTTTTTTAACTGAGATCACACACCTGTTCTCAGGACTTAATGAAGCTTAGGTTCTTGATGTCCTGTCACAGAAAGAATTCAGTGAGAGACAAAGCAATAGCTAAGAAGTAGATTTATTTAGAGAGAACACACCCTGCAGACAGAGTGTGGGCCATTTCACAAGGCGAGAGGCCCCCAAATATGGCATGATTAGTTTTTATGGGTTGACTAATTTCATAGATTAATGACTGGGAGGATTATTCCAATTATTTTGAGGAAGTGGTAAAGATTTCCAGGAATTGGGCCACTGCCCATTCTTTGATCTTTGAAAGTTGGCCTTGGAACTGTCATGATGCTGGTGGGTGAGTCACTTAGCATGTTAATGTTTTACAGTGAGCTTATAATGAGGCTCAAGGTCCACTGGAAGTCAAATCTTCCACCATCTTGGACCTAGTTGATTCTAACCAGTTTTTGTCATGTTTTATGGCTGTGTTATGCTGTGCTTAGCAGCTCAGTCCTGTCTGACTTTGTGACCCCATGGACTGTAGCTGGCCAGGCTCCTCTGTCCATGGGGATTCTCCAGGAAAGAATATTGGAGTGGGTTGCCATGCCCTCTCCAGTGGTTTCATGGCAAATAGATGGAGAAACAGTGGAAACAGTGGCAGATTTTATTTTGGGGGGCTCAAAGATCACTGCAGATGGTGACTGCAGCCATGAAATTAAAAGATGCTTACTCCTTGGAGGAAAAGTTATGACCAACCTAGACAGCATAGTAAAACCCAGAGATGTTACTTTGCCAACAAAGGTCCGTCTAGTCAAAGCTATGGTTTTTCTAGTAGTCAGTATGGATGTGAGAGTTGGACTGTGAAGAAAGCTGAGTGGTGAAGAACTGATGCTTTTGAATTGTGGTGTTGGAGAAGCCTCTTGAGAATCCCTTGGACTGCAAGGAGATCCAACCAGTCCATCTAAAAAGAGATCAGTCCTGGGTGTTCATTGGAAGGACTGATGTTGAAGCTGAAACTCCAATACTTTGGCCACCTCATGCAAAGAGCTGACTCATTTGAAAAGACCCTGATGCTGGGAAAGATTGAAGGTGGGAGAAAGGGACAACAGAGATGAGATGGTTGGATGGCATCACGAACTCAGTGGAAACGAGTTTGAGTAAACTCCGGGAGTTGGTGATGGACAGGGAGGCCTGGAGTGCTGCAGTCCATGCAGTCGCGTGGAGTCGGACACGACTGAATGACTGAATTGAACTGAACTGAACTGAACCTCCAGGGGATGTCATTCTTTTGAAGTTTGTGCCCTGCTCCCTTCCTTCTTGTTTCAGTACCAATTCCAGTGTGTGTATGAAGGTGGTTTTCCATACCACCAAGCAATCTTCCAATTTCTGAGTGTCCTACAATTCAATTAAATTCTAACACTATTTACCTGAAATTAACATCTGATCCCACAAGACTATCCCCATCTAGGTGCTAATCACAAGTCTAGGTTGTTATCTGTGCTTCTGACAGATGCGCTGTAAATGAAAGATTTCCAAGACCCCCTTCTTGAGTTCAGTTAATTTGCTAAAATAACTCACAAAACCCAGAAAAGCATTTTACTGACTAGATTACCAGTTAGGAAAGGATGTTGCTGTTGCTTATTCACTAGGCTGTGTGTGACTCTTTTGCAACCCCATGGACTGCAGCCTGCCAGGCTCCTCTGTCCCTGGGATTTCCCAGGTAAGTATACTGAAGTGGGTTGCCATTTCCTTCTCCAAGGGATCTTCCTGACTCAGGGATTGAACCTGTGGCTCCTGTACTACCAGGCAGATTCTTTACCACTGAGCCACCAGGGAACCCCTATGAAAGAATATAAGTCAGAATAGCCAGATGGAAGAGATGAACGGGGCAAGCTGTGGGGAAGGGGGTGGAGCTTCCATGACCTCTCTGGGTGCTATGCTCCTCAAATCTCTATGTGTTCTGCAAGCAAGAAACCTTCAATCCCTGTCCTTTCATGTCTTTTTTTTTTTTTTTTTAAATGGAGGCCTCATCCCATAGGCAGGATTGATTGATTCATCATCCATCTATCCCCATTTATGCTCACCATGAAGGCTTGGCTATGCCCCAAAGCTTTCTTAGCTGCTTTTCACCCCACATCAGACAAGACTGAGGCCCACTGTTACTTACTTTGTATTTTTTCACTCTTTCCCTTAGTTCCTTTAAAGATGGGTCTGGCTTTTTAAAATCCCTGTCATCCCCATTAGCACAAGGCTGCCTCACAGAGAGCAGTGCCTAGGTACTGACTACATTACTGCGTATTGTCTGGTCCAAATAGCATGGGAATGCTCTGGAAGAAATGAATTCAGCAATAAAGTCACACCTTGGAATCTAGTAGGTCTGCACATTTGCTGAGGGATGGAGAATTTGGGGGGCTTCCTAGGTAGCGCTAGTGGTAAAGAACTCATTTGCCAATGCAGGAGATGTAAGAGATGTGGGTTTGATCCCTGGGTCAGGAAGATACCCTGGAGAAGGGCATGGCAACCCTCCCCAGTATTCTTGCCTGGAGAATATTTGGGGGATTTATCCAAGGAAACAATATTAGATTCGTGTCCTCACATTATGCTTTGAGGAAATTGAGATGAAACGTTTAAGTATAATTTAAAAAAATTATTTTTATACAATTTTAAAGGTTATTTTTCCATTTCCTTTTATTACAAAATTATTGGCTATATTCCTAGTATCATGCAATACATCCTTGAGCCTATCCAATAGTTTATGCCTCCCCCTACCCTACCTCTAAGAGTAATTTCTGTTCTGAACAAGCCTTCTGGATAACCAAGAGTGGAGGCCTATTTCCATAGACAGGTACAGATAGGAGTGTCATAGTGGTTCTTCTACAAAACTACTTTATTTCAATTTGTTCATTAACTAAAAAGATATCTGAGCAGAAAGAGGACAATGGTTGGAAAAGAAATAATGGAGATCAGCATGCTTTCATTTACTGACCTTTTTCTTCTTCAATGTGTAGAATATCAATTGCAAAAAAAAAAAAAAGAATATGCAATTGCAAAATTCCTCTATTTCTCTCATGAAATAAAATCTGGGCTATAACATACAAATAAAATAAAATCTTGAAGGAAGATCAGGAACACAATTATTTGCTCAAAAACAATCCTTGGTTTTTTATTCTGATCACTAAGCGAGAAAGCATGTCAAAGCTTTGGAGACAGTAAAACAGGCATTTCCAATTTGAGAGCAGGTTTTCTCAAACATCAGTGATGAAGTGATGAAAACTTCAGCCTCCTTAACTACCATGAAATGAGGTCTTTCCCAAACCCATGACAAGTGCAGCATTTTGATCTCCTCTGGGCAAAGCAAGTCAAGAATTCATTGTGAAGATCATTTCCTGCACAGGTGAGGGAGACAGGTGACGGGGAACCCGGCCAAGACTGCTATCCCACCATTGTGCCTACCCTTCTAATATCAGAGGTCTCTATGCAGAATTCTGATGGTCCTCATGCTGGGAGGATCCACAGTAGGACACTGGAATGAAGTCTGCCTTTAAATATGGCAATTATTCCTAAAATGTCTTTGTTGACAGCTGGCGAGGCACAAAATAAACACAAGCTTCTTTGCAAGTAAGCAGGAATTAGCATAATCAGCAGCTGTTGCATTACCCACAGACATGGAACCATAAAGAACCTCATTCCTTCTAAAACAAAGTTAAAGAAGAGACACACATGGAATCATGAGTTACCACCTGCCAATGTCCAGCGAACTAAAGCAAAAAAGAAAAAAAAAAAAAAAAAAGTAGCCATTGCTACCAGCCTAAGCATTCTCCAGAGATCATTTTTCTAATTAAAATAGGAACTAATCTCATGGTAAAACCATGGCAGTCCAGTGATTAAGTGCCCTTGTAGATGACAAAAAAAAAATAATAAGTACAAGCATTGAATTCCTTCTCCATTGTCCAAAAGGTAACAGATCATTATCCAAGTCATCTATGGAGAGTGCTTAGTAAAAGTCTCCTCCATTTCATCATCCCAGAGTTTGATCAAAATGCAAGAGCACATAAAAGGGAATTTGAGAAAATAGTGGTTTTGTATTTCGTTCTGAAGGAGTGCCAGCTTGGGTGCCCTCTGAGACCAGGATCTCCAAACCCAGGAAAAGTTAGCCTTGGTGGCTATAATTAGAAATGGAACAGCATGCTATATGACCATCAGATTTTCTGCACAGTCCAGCTCCCTTCTGTTGCCTGGGTGGCTGATAACAAATTATTTGTACACTCTGGTCAGAGTGGGTACGTTCCTCTTAGCAGAGCTGGGAATGATCCTTAGGAAAATGGCTTTTTATTGCTCAAAAAATCTGTGATGGCCAGAGGCTCACGGAGGGCAGAGAGAGCTTTAATTAATCAGTCTCTCTCAGTCTTCTTCAAAAATACCATTTCCTGCTGAATACACCGGTGTCTACCTTTCTGCTGCACATTTTTGAGTTTTGAAGTCTATCTTAAAGGTGTTGCTTTATTCAGGCCAGACCTTTGTGAAATAGACTTTTATTTTCTCACGTTCTGTGACAATAAAAGATCTTCCCTGAAAGGCTTTCTCTCTCTCTCTCTCTCTCTCTCTCCTCACTGCTGTTAAGAGAATGCTGAATTCCCGGCCGTGTTTCACAGTCCCCGCTGGCTGCGATGTACCTTTATACCTTCACAGAACTCGAAAGGCACCTGCCATCTGGGCATGACCTTTGTGTTCGCCCACATAATCAGCTCCATGGCCTTTCTCTCTGACACCGCAGAGACAAACTGCCCCCGTGGATTCTCTCCCATTTCAGGCGTGGAAAGTAGGTCAATTTTAAAAATAAACACCAGCATGTAGCCCAAATCCAAGGATGTATAGAGCAGGTCTAAATGTGGCTCTGGAGTAAGAGCGACTGGCTTTAGTGTGGCTTGTTTCCAAATTCTCTGCACATTTCAGATGCAAGAGAGTGGAATATGTTGGCTTGTTGTAGCTTGCGCTCAGTCGTGTCCAACTCTCTGTGGCCCTATGAACTGTAGCTCGCCAGGCTCCTCTGTCCATGGGATTCTGCAGGCAAGAATACTGGAGTGGGTAGCCATGCCCTTCTCCAGGGGATCTTCCACACCCAGGGATCAAACCTGCCTCTCCAGTGTCTCTTGCATTGGCAGGCCAGTTCTTTACCACTAGCGCCACCTATGGAAATGCAATGGAATCACTCGGTCTACAAAGTCTGGTCAAGCAGTGTCATTTAGCTCCCAAGATCTCAGCGGTAGGGGTACAAATCAATGCAAAATACACAAGTACAATTTGTGTGTTTTGTATCAATTTTTAAGACTCTTTCTTGCAGAACTCCTCTTGCCGAAGTTATCAGATAATTAAAAAAATTTTTTTTGAAAATCTTATAAATAATAAGAGCCTGGAACCATGGATGGATCGAAAAAGGAAAGCCACATCAGAGACGGAAGAGTGAAGAAGAACTGGGTATTGATAGCTCGCTTGAATTCCTGGGTCCCAGTACAGCTAAACATTTTATTTATATCAGATTACATTGAGCCACTTTTTTTTGCTGAATCCAATTTGAGTGGATTTTCTGATATCTGCACGCAGAAAAAGAACCATTGGCCTGGAGATTTTATAAGAGGCCACCAACCTGTCCTACCCTGGGGGAATGACATGAGAAGAAGATGGACCATTAGCAGATGACCATCAACACGCATCCCCGGGGAGTCCTTGGAGAATCCATAGGGTATGGAGCAGTCCAGAGGGGAAGCTCTGATGTCAAGCAGGCCCCAGTAGCATGTGACTGGCTTTCCCCTGATATGGCAGCCTGATGAAAAGGCTAGTCACGTGGTCTCTACAACGTGGAGGGTGGCCAAAGAGAAAGGCAGTTGGGCAGCTCACCATGGCTACAGTGGAACCAGGTGGGCCTCCCAGGTGGCGCTAGTGGTAAAGGACTGCCTGCCAGTACAGGAGACGGAGGTTCGATTCCTGGGATGGGAAGATCCCTTTGAGAAGAAAATGGCAACCCACTCCAGTATTTTTGCCTGGAAAACCCCATGGACAGAGAAGCCTGGTGGGCTACAGTCCATGGGTTGCAAAGAGTCAGACATGACTGAGCACGCACACACATCGTGGAACCACCCAGCATGAAGAGGGTGCATCCCAGAGGAAAAATCTTCCCTTTCGGGACCGCCTTAGAACCCTGGATCCTTTCCTATTTCCCCAGCCAACCCCTTCCACATGTGTTTACTACTCCTTCAAGGATAAGTCAAGAGAACACACACATACCACAAAGAGGGATGTGCACACACGACACATAGGTTATACAAATTCATTTAATAAAACGGAAAGAATTCACCCTCTGAATGCAGAGGGAAGAGCCTCTTTTTAATAAAGATTTACTAAAGGAAATAGACATAAATTTTAGACAGTCTGGGCCCACAAATAAGACTAGTCCTGGCGGGCAGAAGTGAGAGAGAGGTGTAATTCCTGTCACTGAAGCAGCTGTCTAGATTAGCTGTAAATATTGCCTCTGGCTGTCATCTATCTTGAGAAACCCAAGGAGTTAAGTGCAGAGATCTGGGGAACGTGGGAAAGAGGAGCAGCCGGCACACGGAATGTCCTCCAGGTATCCGATCCCCCAGGTTAAATGGAGCAGAAGGTGAAGATGGATGTGGTCCTTATGAGGGCAGGTCTTTAAGGCTCTCCTGCACTCCTCGGCGGACCCTCGTTTCAGCAGCAAATACGCTGCTCGGTAGTCCTCACACATTCTCTAAGCTGATTTCTCCAATGCAGGGTGGTCATGCCATGCAGATAAATGAATAATCAAGCCCTCCAAACCCTCCTGTTTGCTCACAGATGAGAAGATTTAAGGTAAACCCATAAGGAAGGAACACGACACTGGGAATGCCCAGAATTGCATGAGTGATGGAAACGGGGAAGCATCATCAGTAAAGAACTCGGGTCAGATCTAAAGCAGGCAGGAATTTTTTCTCCTTCCCATAATTGTGCCTCTTTTATTTATTTTAATCCTTTTTTTTAAAGTTGGTATGTTGCTTTTTCATTTTTATTCAGTTCAAGAAATTCTTTTCTTTTTTCTTTTTTTCCGCCATGCATCTTGCAGAATCTTAGTTCCCAGACCAGGCACTGAACCTGCACCCCCTGGACTGGAAATGCAGAGTCTTAACCATTGGACCGCCAGGGAAGTCCCATGTACCTCTTTAGAGAAGCAAGGGAAAATAGACATTTTTTAGGGTTCTAAGGCCAAAGTCAATTCTGTATTTAGCATTCTGCCCTGCCATGTCAAGCTGTAGTGAGGACAGGTTTATTTATTCATAACCCTGTAAATATTTTGGATGCCTAAGCAAGATACCAAAGGGAAGCCCTCAGTGAAAGTGGTGTGGTTACTAAGCTCACTCAGACTTTTTCTAGTGAACTGATTGATTTCTTTAGTTATCATGGAGAAATTAAACAAACTTTGGAAATGAGATGTAAAAGAAGACTATGTATGTGTAGTTTATTAAATATAAATGTATATATGCAAATATATGTAAAATTATGTGTTGCTTATATGTTCTACACATAATAGTACCATATATTAAATATAACATATTGCACATATGTACTAGATGAAAGTGAAAGAGGAGAGTGAAAAAGTTGGCTTAAAGCTCGACATTCAGCAAACGAAGATCATGGCATCCGGTCCCATCACTGCATGGGAAATAGATGGGGAAACAGTGGAAACAGTGTCAGACTTTATTTTGGGGGGCTCCAAAATCACTGCAGATGGTGATTGCAGCCATGAAATTAAAAGACACTTACTCCTTGGAAGAAAAGTTATGACCAATCTAGATTGTATATTCAAAAGAGAAGACATTACTTTGTCGACTAAGGTCCGTCTAGTCAAGGCTATGGTTTTTCCAGTGGTCATGTATGGATGTGAGAGTTGGACTGTGAAGAAAGCTGAGCACTGAAGAATTGATGCTTTTGAACTGTGGTTTGGAGAAGATTCTTGAGAGTCCCTTGGACTGCAAGAAGATCCAACCAGTCCATTCTGAAGGAGATCAGCCCTGGGGTTTCTTTGGAAGGAATGATGCTAAAGCTGAAACTCTAATACTTTGGCCACCTCATGTGAAGAGTTGACTCATTGGAAAAGACTCTGAGGCTGAGAGGGATTGGGGGCAGGAGGAGAAGGGGACGACAGAGGATGAAATGGCTGGATGGCATCACTGACTAGATGGACATGAGTGTGAGTGAACTCCGGGAGTTGGTGATGGACAGGGATGCCTGGTGTGCTGCGATTCATGGGGTCGCAAAGAGTCGGACACGACTGAGCAACTGAATTGAACTGAACTGATGTACTAGAAACACTTTACCAAAAGATGTGAAAATACACTGTTTACTTTTCTTTTTTGTCTGTACCATACTGCCTGTGGGATCTTAATTCCCTAATGAGGGAATGAACTAAGGCCCTCAGCAGTGAAAGTATGGAGTTCTAACCATTGGACAACCAGGGAATTTCCCCCAAATACACTGTTTTATATGTAGAGTTTCATCTTATATATTTTGAAACTTTACTTAGCCCTATATTTGCATAACTAATTCACAAAGTAATGTAAATAAAGCTCAACATTCAGAAAACTAAGATCATGGCATCTGGTCCCATCACTTCATGGGAAATAGATGGAGAAACAGTAGAAACAGTGTCATACTTTATTTTTTGAGGGGCTCCAAAATCACTGCACATGGTGATTGCAGCCATGAAATTAAAAGATGCTTACTCCTTGGAAGGAAAGTTATGACCAACTTAGATAGCATATTCAAAAGCAGAGACATTACTTTGCCAACAAAGGTCTGTCTACTCAAGGTTATGGTTTTTCCAGTAGTCATGTATGGATGTGAGAGTTGGACTGTGAAGAAAGCTGAGCTCTGAAGAATTGATGCTGTTGATCTGTGGTGCTGGAGAAGACTCTTGTGAGTCTCTTGGACTACAAGGAGATCCAACCAATCCATCCTAAAGGGACCAGTCCTGGGTGTTCATTGGAAGGACTGATGCTGAGGCTGAAACTCTAATACTTTGGCCACCTCATGCAAAGAGTTGACTCATTGGAAAAGACCCTGATGTTGGGAAGGATTGGGAGCAGGAGGAGATGGGGACAACAGAGGATGAGGTGGCTGGATGGCATTACCAACTGGATGGACATGAGTTTGGTTGAACTCCAGGAATTGGTGATGGACAGGGAGGCCTGGGGTGTTGTGATTCATGGGGTCGCAAAGAGTCGGACACGACTGAGTGACTGAACTGAACTGAACTGAATATATGTGCATGTTCAGTTGCTTAGTTGTGCTGACTCTGCAATCACATGGACTGTGGCCTGCCAGATTCCTCTACCCACAGAATTTTCCAGACAAGAATACTGGAGTGGGTTGCCATATCCTACTCCAGGGGATCTTCTTGACCAAGGGATCACACCCGAATCTCTTATGTCTCCTGCACTGGCAGACAAATTCTTTACCACTAGTGCTACCTGGGAAGCTCCCAGCATAAGATATAGCATAGAATATATATCGTATTCTTTACCAACTGAGCTATCAGGGAAGCCATATATAGCACAGGCATTTATATTGTATCTCTAATATGTATCACACACATATGTATAATATATCCAATATATATTACCAAAAAATAATGGATTACAGAAGTTAGTTTCTGATTACCCATATGGTGTTTTCCTGTACTTTCTGCCAGGTGCCCTGACCTGCTTTATTATTATTATCATTTCCTTTTCCCCCTTTCCCCAGCCACTGGTATAGAACTCCTTAGTAATTAGTAACCTGTCTGTCACGTTTTTCTATCTTTAGACATTCAAGCTCATCCAGCCTCTTTGAAGTCCAATTTTAATTTAGATGCAAACTACTCCCCATAGTACTAATAGTCTAAGAAGAACCTGGGGCAGACTGTAATTACCCAGGGCCGGCATTTGCCATCTGATTAGAATGTCGTTTCCTTTACTCCTGTTGAATGGCACCCTTGAGCCTCCTGTCATACAGCCTGGCCCCCTACCCACTGGAACACCTGTTTATCACACATAATTCTTCACATTTCATTGGCTGTTGGTTTATTTATTCTGGGAGCAATGAAGTCTGAGTTAAGGCAAGATATTTATACACATATAGATATTAATAAAAAGATTCATGATAAGGAATTGGCTCACACAATTATAGAGATGGCAAAGCCCAAGATCTGAAGGATGAGTCACAAGCTGGAAGACCTGATAGGTTAGTTCTAGTCTTATAACCAAGCAGGATGGCATGGTGCCTTGGTGGGGACAGGCTTTTCCCCCAGGTTCTTCTGCTCTGAATTACCTAGATAACAGTATTTGATGCACATTTCCCGAGTTGTTTTACAGATGTGAAAACTCACCATTAAACAGAAGATGTTAACTACTTGATGACCCTGAGCACATAGCCCCAGGCCTCCTGGAGCCTAAAGACTGATAATGTGAACCCCTCTGACACACCTATTACCACACCATCTGCCAATCAGAGAATTGTGGATAAACTGATCACAGACCCTGTAATACCCTCCCTCTCTTCACTTGGCTTTTTGTAAAAGTGTCTTGACAAATCTTTGGGGAGCTTGAGGCTTTTTAAGGGCATGAGCCATCCATCTCCTTTCATGGCCCTGCAATAAACCTTTCTGTGCTCCCAACTCATTTGTTTGGCCTCACATGAACTTGCGTTAACAGCCTGAGTCCAGAAGACTGAGAACCAGAGAGCTGATGCTGCATTTCTAGTCTAAAGGCCACACAGAGCTCTACACGTGGGGAAGAAAAAGGATTTCCCTGTTGGTCCAGTGGTTAAGACTGCACATTCAATGTAGGGGGTCCCAGTTTTATCCCTGGCCAGGGAACTAAGACCTTGTGTGCTGTGTGGCCAATAAACAAAAGAATGAAATCGCTCAGTTGTATCCAACTCTTTGCGACTCCATGGACTGCAGCCTACCAGGCTCCTCCGTCCATGGGATTCTCCAGGCAAGAATACTGGATTGGGTTGCCATTTCCTCTCCAGGGGATTTTCCTGACCCAAGGATCGAACCCAGGTCTCCCACATTGCAGGCAGATGGTTTAACCTCTAAGCCACCACGGAAGGTGAGCACTATGTAATTGGGTCTGGGGTTTTTTTTTTTTTTTTAAGTATCATCAGATGCCCTACCTGCCTTTTTTTTTTTAAGATTATTTTTTTCTGTGGACCATCTTAAAAGTCTTAGTTGAATTTGTTACAGTGTTGCTTCTGTCTTATGTTGGGGGCTTTTGGCTCTGAAGCATGTGGGATCCTAGTTCCCTGACCAGGGATTAAACCCACAGCCCCTGTGTTGGCAGGTGAAGTCGTAACCGCTGGACCACCAGATACTCCTCTTATCTTGGTAGATGAAGCCCTTGGTGGTGGCAGCTCACATGACTCTCCTGCTTCCCACTCTCCCTCCCCTGTTCCCCATATCATCCGCAATGGACCCTGCTACTTCCTGTTGCCATCACTTTGCTATTGGGATGCTCACAGCCTGCAAACCCCTCTCAGGCATGATCTCTGCTGGGAGTCCTTTCCGCTGTCTCCTCCCCAGGGCGGAGTTCATCACTCCATCCTCTGATCTGCTGTGATGCCTCCCGGTTATCTCCATCCCACTCTTACCTGGGTGGACTCACTGTTGGGTAAGAGGTCTGTACTCTTGGGAGCCTGTGTGCTTGGAGGGGAAGATTCACATCTTTGTCTTCCTTGACATCTTAGCATATGATGGTATGGCAGTGATTAGATGGTTCAGTGCTTGCAGAATGCATTGGCCAAGGTTCTGCTTGATTTTTTTCCCATCTCACTGCTCCATATTTGATTCTTTCCTTTCCTTGTCTGTTTTCTTTTCAATAGCTTTCTTGAAACATAATTTACACTCAGATTAATCCATTAAAGTCTACAATTCATTGTATTTTTAATCTATTCACAGAGTTGTCAAACCATCACTACAGGGTCCTGCTTGGTTTCAGCCTCACTCTTCAGAGTGTCTTTATAATCCTTCCTAGTATGTGTCCTTGGTGAGCCCCCATATCCCACCTTATATAAGAAGTAGAACAAGGACTTGGCCTATTCTGCAGGCCAACATGACCTCAGATTCTTTTAAAAAAAAGGGGGGGGGAACTTTAAGACAAATGTGTAGTAAGACTAGGGAGATATTGACATATCACTTGTATCTGCAAATCTTCAACGTCTTAAGGAAACTTTTTATGCATTCAGCCTAGGGGAAACATATCTACTCAAAGGAAAAATCAAAAAGATTAAAAGAAAGCATTTGAGGTAATATTTTGAACTTTCAAAGACAGATGTTAAGTAAGCTGAGATTTCTCATAACTGTGTTCCCTCCACAGAGTGATCACTCCATTAATGAAAAATCTTTACCAAAAGGAGGAGGAACAAAGGGAGGAGGAAACACAGAAGCAGTGGTTCTGTTGATGGAACAGCTCCTGGGATGTGATCAAAACACTTGTTAAAAAATGTGCTCAGAGGATAATCCACCCTTTCCCTGATTGAAAGCTTTTAGCCAGCCCAGGACTTCCTCTTCTCTACCATCGGGTAAAAAATGTCCAAAGTGCATGCTAAATTGCTTCAATCATGTCCAACTCTTCACGACCCTGTGGATTGTAGCTTGCCAGGTTCCTCTGTACATGGGATTCTCCAGGCAGGAATACTGGAGTGGGTTCCTATGTTCTCCTTCAGGGGATCTTACTGACCCAGGGATCAAACTTGTGTCTTCTATGGCTCCTGCATTGCAGGGGGATTCTTTACCGCTGAGCCACTGGGGAAGCAAGAGACCATCCAAGCTACCAATCAAAATTCGAAATGTGATGGAGCATCAACTCTGGTCTCAATTGGAAGACTGCAGGGAAAATAGTTTCTCCTTTTCTGTGCCCATGGTAGCCCCAACCATCTGTGATCCAGGAAGGAGACCCTCAGCTGCCACCTACCCTGCTAGTGCCTTGACCTTGGACTTCCCAGCTTCCAGAACTGGAAGAAATTGTTCATAAGCCAGCCAGTCTGTGGAACTTGCGTCTAGCAGTCACTTGGACAGGGTCATCAGGAAGGACATAAGAACTGAGAAGGAGTGGTCTCGGCCTGCAGTGACTTGAGGCAGGGCTTTGGTTCCTGGCCAGAAATTGAGTTGGGTCACGGCAGTGAGAGTGTCCAATCCTAGCCTCTAGACAAGTGGTCAGTGACAAGGCCCTGCCCCTTTTGATTTTGCAGAAAAAGAATTCCTACAAAGACAGAAAGTAGTGAAACAAGCAAAGTATTTATTTGGAAGAAAAGAGTATAGTGTCTGTAGATAGACACATGGGCATACTCAGAGAGAGTTGCACCCTTGTGGCAGTTTGAGTCACTTACATGGGACACTTCTTCCAGGTTTCCTTTGGCCAATCATTTTGTCTTGCCTGGTTCTGAGCCATATTTGATATATCCCAGGATCTTCCCTGTGTGTGCATGCATCTCTCAGCCAAGATGGATTCCACCAAAGAGGCCTATGGGTAGTTAGCATCACTTAGCACCACTCCCCTTTTGACCTCCAAGGAGCCTTTCTCTGCATGTGTGGTCAGGGAGGTCTTTTGACTTCAAGAAAGAGAAATATATAGTCTGGGTGGAGCCCAGACTCTCTTGATTGTCCTACTGTTCTTCTCTTGGAGTAATGATCCACAGGGAATGAATCTCCAATTGTTTTACCCAGGAACCCTGCCTCAAGATGTGGGTAAGGAGGAGATGAACTTGCAGGCAGAGAGGAGGGAGATGTATGTCCTGGGAGTGAGAGGACATGGTAGGCATGCATCCTGACACCCACTGTTTCATCACACTAGTTTGTTCTGGTTTCTGCCCTTCAAAATGAGCATTACCATCTGAAATAATATTGATGATTTATTGGCTTGTTGTCTCATTCACTAAAATGTCAGTTGTCTGAACTGATGGAGCCAGCTGCTGCTTCAGGATCTAGCAAACAGCATAACAGAATAGACACTCAACCAATTTGTGGGATGAATGAGGTGAGGAGGGAAGATTTCTTGTCACTTCCTGTCCATATCCCTCACCAAGAGACTATTGCTTCCTTACTAACTTCATGGGGTTCTCTCTGCCCAGAAGCAGAGATCACATACCCTGTGACCCTCTCCCTCACTTTGTCTTTAAAGACTCTTTAAAAGTCATAAGGGGGAAAAAAGATATCAGGGAGACCAGGTCTTTGGGGAATGAGCTGCCTGTTCTCCTTGCTTGGTGCCTGCAATAAACACGAGTTCACCACAAACCACTGTTTGTAGATTGGCTTTGCTGAGTATCTGGTGAGTGGACCCAAGATTGGTTTGGTAACACTTTGCTAAGTAAAATAGTAACAATTAACAGTCATGCTAGACTTTCCTGGTGGTCCAGTAGTTGAGAATCCGTCTGTCAATGCAGGGGACATGGGTTCGATCCCTGGTCCTGGAAGATTCTATATGCCTTGGGGCAACTAAGCCTGCATACCACAAACACTGAGCCCACGAGACACAGCTACTGAAGCCTGCATGCCTAGAGCCTGTGCTGAGCAACAAGAGAAGCCTCCACAATGAGAACCCATGCACTGCAACTAGAGAGTAGCCCCTGCTCAACACAGCTAGAGAAAGCCCGAATGCAACAGCCAAGACCCAGTGCAGCCACAATAAATACATTTAAAACATCACAGTCATGCTGGGGCAATAAGCAGAAACCATGACTTCTCTGGGCAAACAGGGGTTGTGGCCCACCTGCCCATGTAGGACAGAGAGCCAGTCCGGAGTCCTGCTGGAGGACAAGGGGACCTCAGCAATGGGAGTGCATGTGGGGTGGGTGGTGGCTTTAGAAGCTGGGTGGGGTTTGGGAGGGGCCGCAGAAGCAAAGTGTGTGCAGCCCAGCACTTGAGCCCGGCTTGGTTAGCTCATGACTTATTAATGCAGCAGCTTGCACATTGAAACCTGATCCTCTCAGTCTGTACCTCTCAAAGAGAGGTGCCCGCAGCCCTTCCGCGTGTTGTGTTTAAATGATCCTGGCATTTCACCTTCTGATCTTTGGTGCACATTTCCCTGTATATGTTCTACTAGGTGTACGCTGTCACCGCTTAAATAGCTCAAACGCTGCTGGCAGAAGAGACATAATCCTGACAGGTGCACAGTGTGGAGCCCTGCAGCAAAATCTTTAAGAGCTACAGAGCCATGCACCGTTTATGACTCACTCACACAGGTACCACACTGGCTGGCACATTTGTACTTAGAAGTGGGTATTCAGGGCAAAATGCTGCTGCTACTACTGCTAAGTCGCTTCAGTTGTGTCTGACTGTGTGCGACCCCATAGATGGCAGCCCACCAGGCTCCTGCGTCCCTGGGATTCTCCAGGCAAGAATACTGGAGTGGGTTGCCATTTCCTTCTCCAATGCATGACAGTGAAAAGTGAAAGTGAAGTCGCTCAGTCGTGTCCCACTCTTCGCGACCCCATGGACTGCAGCCTTCCAGACTCCTCCGTCCATGGGATTTTCCAGGCAAGAGTACTGGAGTGGGGTGCCATCGCCTTCTCCACAGAGCAAAATAAAAATCCCTAATAGCCAGGCAGTCTTCTAAATTCACTGCATGGGATCATCCCCTGGGGGTATCAGGTGTTTTCAAATGGAGGAGATAGTTTGATGGGATGGGTGCCTTGTGTTAAGTGCCTGCTCAGAAGATTCCAGAGGACTACAGGTAGACCTCAGGGAGACTGTAGGTTTCAAACCACTGCAATAAGGCAAATATTGCAATAAAGTGAATCACACATGTTTTGGTTTCCCAATGTGTATAAAAGTTATGTTTATACTATAGTGTAGTCTATTAAGTGTGCGATAGCATTGTGTCTAAAAAAACAATGTACATATCTTCATTAAAAGTGTAAGCTGAGGGATTTCTCTCTACCTGGTGATAGAGTGGATAAGAATGCACCTGCTAATGCAGGGGACGTGGGTTCGATCCCTGGTCCAGGATGATCCCACATGCCGTGGAGCAACTAAGTCAATGGGCCACAAATACTGAACGCTCGCTCTAGAGCCTGCAAGTCATAACTACTGAGCCTGAGTACCCTAGAGCCCATGCTTCAAAACACCATGGGAAACACCCAATGGGAAGCCCACACAACCAGGGGAAGCCCATGCGCAGCAATGAAGATCCAGAGCAACAAAATATGAAAAAATCAATACAATGTAAAAGTATAAAAAGTGTAAGGTGATAGCTCATTTTGGGTTGTGAAGTGCATTTCTCTGATAATTAGTGATGTTGAACATCTTTTCATGCACCCGTTGGCCTTCTGTATGTCTTCTTTAGAAGAATGTCTGTTCAAGTCTTCTGCCCATTTCTTAATGGGGCTGTTTGGTTTTTGATATTGAATTGTATGAGCTGTTTAAATATTTTGGAGATTAACTCCTATTGATCATATCATTTGAAAATATTTTTTCCTATTTAGTAGATTGTTTTTTCCTTATGTTAATGGTTATCTTTGCTTTGCAGAAGCTTCTAAGTTTAATTAGTTCCCATTTGTTTATGTGTGGGACCTTTATGTCATGCTTTAGACCTCTGTTGTTGGATTTACTCTGTTAAACAATGTGTCCATTGTTTTGAACCATTTTTCAGTTCTCTAAGAAAAACCATACTCTTGGGATTGGCAAGAAAGCAGGTGCCACAATACTGTCTATAGACTGTTTCTTTAACTAGAGTGAAGAATACATTTTAAAAACGTATTTATTTAGGCTGCACCAGGTGTTAGTAGCAATACATGGGCTCCTTTTATTTATGTTTTATTTTAGGCTCCACTGGGTCTTCATTGCTGCACACGGGCTTTCTCTAGTTGTGATGTGCAGGCTTCTCATTGTGGTGGCTTCTCTTGTTGCAGTTCCCAACCTCTAGAGCAAAGGTTCAATAGTTGTGGCACACGGACTCAGCTGCTCCCAGGCATGTGGGATCTTTCCAGACCAGGGATCAAACTTACATCTCCTGCATTGGCAGATGGATTCTTTACCACTGAGCCACCAGGGAAATCCTAGAGGAATTTTTGAGGAGGCAAGTTCTCCTTGACTCCAAAACAGCTTCACACTTTTGGAGTATAAATCACGTCCCTCAGATCTAGTGAGGGAAGAGCAAATGCGCCCCTAACTGACAATTATGGAATCCTTACTCTCAAGAGAAAAGCATCTTTGCTTTTCTGCCTTAAAAAAACAGAAACCAAACCAGAAAACAAACATTTACTTTAAACTAATCATGGAATGCAGTACACATGAGATGAACAAGGCATTAACATGTGGCACGCTGATCAAGGCAACCAAAAATGCAAAATAAGAAATTAATACTTAGGTGCAGCTGTCAACACGAGAGCAGATCCCCGGGGGGCAGAAGTGATAGGTTGGAGCGAGGCGGGAAGCCCTCAATATAGCAGCAACTGGCTTGCAGGAGGCAACAGCCCCGCGGCAAGATGTACTGGCTTTGTCTGGGAGTAAAGTATCATCACCTTTTGCAAAATGTATCTTTATAATTCATCTTTAAAGAAAAAGTGTGTTAGGAATGTACTCTGTTGGGAATATATCACTGGCTGGCTTTTTCTTGTTTTCTTTACTGAAAGTCTAAGGAAGACAGCAGAAGTCTGTTCTAATCTTGTGTAAGTGCTTTCTGTGCCTCCAAAGTCTTTTCTAAGGAGAGGGACCACTAGTGTGACTGGTGGTATTCTGGGCTACAGTAGTGGCAAAGTAGGGGTGTGAACTCCTTAGAGGCAGACGAGCATCTGTTCATCCCCAGCCCCAGAGAATGACAAATCTTTTTTTTTTTTTTTAATAATTGTATTTTTGGCTGTTCTGGGTCTTCATTGTTGCACAGGATTTTCTCTAGTTGTGGCAAGAGGAGGCTACTCTCTAATGACTAGGCATGGGCTTCTTATTTCAGTGGCTTCTCTTGTTGCGGGGCATGGGATCTACAGCATGCAGGCTTCAGCAGTTGTGGTTCCTGGGCTCTTGAGCACAGGCTCAGCAGTTGCGGTGCAGGGGCTTAGTTGTTCCCCAGCACGTGGGATCTTGCCTGATCAGGGACTATATCCATGTATTCTGCATCAGCAGACACATTCTTTACCACTGAGCCACCAGGGAGGCCCCGAGGATGACAATTCTTGAAAAAACCTTATGATAGTTTAAATCTCCAACTTGCATCACCTGCTAAACTTTGTTGATTCTTCTCTTTGCCTGCATATTATACCTTTTCTTTGCACCATGGGTTTAGTGAACCATGAGTAGAGGATGAATCAGAATGGTCCAGGAGGGTCAAGCCATTGCCCCATGTCAGTGACCACTACTGGAATGGAGGATAAAGTTCATAGTTGTTGGGACTTTCCTGGTAGTCCAATGGCTAAGACTCTGTGCTCCCAATGCAGGGAGTCCAGATTGGATCCCTGGTCAGGGAACTAGATCCTGTGTGCCACAACTAAGACCCAGCGCAGTCAAATAAAGAAATTTAAAGTCGTTCTTCCGATTTGACTCTGCTCGACTCTCTAGCTCCATCAGTGCCCCATTCTCCAAACACATTCATTAACTTTCCTTGTATTCCTCAAAGATGTAAACTTTCTCCCTCCTGCAGTCTATGAGCCCAGAATTTTCTTTTCCCCATCAGCTCTTCCTCTATTGCCTCTATCTGGGTCTCAACACAGATAACCCAGGCAAGATACTTGCTCCATTCCCAGGAGCAAGGACTGCCATCTTTGAAATCAAAGTCCCAGTACAAAGATGCTGCAACCACACTTTCTGTCTCCTGGTCCACATTCTTAACTACCCACCAGGCCTTTCCCTCTGCTTTCTGCAAGAAGAATTCTTTTAAAAATGAAAAGTTTCTGAAATTCAAAAATCTCCATGTATTCCCTGAATATAAAATTCTAATTGCCCATGGAGCACAGTAGAATTCAACAGAGATTTTTTTTTCTTTAAAAAATAACAGTAACCCCCACACACTGTGTGCCAGTACCCTTCCAAGTCCTTTATATATTATAACTAACTTAATCCTCATAAGCACCCTGCAAGGCAGGAACTCTTCACAATCCAGTGTTACCAAATCTAAGGCATAAGAGGTAAAGTTATTCATCTGAGGTCACACAGCTGGCAGAAGAATTAGGATTCGGATCCAGGCTAGGATTTGGGTCCAGGTGACTGTGCCACGAAGAGATTAGAGTAAGTCCCCTGCATACGAATGAGTTCTGTTCCAAGAGCTAGTTTGTAAGTCCAGTTTGTCTGTAATTCCATAAAGTTAGTCTAGGTACCTAGCTAACACAATGGGCTACATAGTACTGAGATGGTTGGATGGCATCACCAACTCAATGGACATGAGCTTGGGTAAACTCCGGGAGTGGGTGATGGACAGGGAGGCCTGGCATGCTGCGGTTCATGGGGTCTCAAAGAGTCGGACACGACTGAACTGAACTGTATTGTAATAGGCTTGTAATACTTTTCACAAAAGTAATACATAAAAAACAAACCCAAAAGTAAAACATTTAAAAACTTACAGTACAGGACCTCGAAAAGCACATTACAACAGCTCTACCATCTTTTCACCTCACTGTACTCTCAATTATATTCACTTTTGTTTTCATCATCATTTGGCACTTAGCTGCTTTTACACTTGCTTCTGGACATCCTGGCCTTGAAATAAAGATACTGTACTAATGTCCTTTATACAGTACTATATAGTAAAGAGCACAAAAGCACAGCCTTGAATAGGATGCAAACACATGGCAATGTACTCCAGACACGTGAATCAACTTACATGACTGGACATGTGAATGCACATTTGCTTCTTTGAAATCTCGCAGCTCAAGAGTTCACATGTAGGGAATTTACTGCAGTGGCTTCTGGCAACAGAGTTCAGTGACTAAAGGCATGAATTCAGCCCCATCCATGTGAGAAAGAACCACATATTCAAGGCAAGTCAATTATATCTTGCAGGCTATACATTTCCCCAAACAACAAATGAAAGAAAAAGAAAAGAAAAAGGTAAACTGAAATGAGCATGACTGTTTTGAACAACTGTTTGGCGTAATCTACTGAATCTGAACCAATATATGACTTTAGATATTCCTAAGTGTATGCCTGGGCTTCCTTGGTAGCTCGGTGGTAAGTAATATACCTGCCAATGCAGGAGGGCCAGTTTCAATCCCTGGGTTGGAAAGATCCCCTGGAGAAGGAATGGCAACCCACTCCATTATTCTTGCCTGGGGAATCCCATGGACAGAGGAACCTGGTGGGGCCACAGTCCATAGGGTCACAAAGGAGTCAGACACAACTTAGTGACTACACCACACAGAACAAGTATACACCCAAGAGATAGGTGTGAATGTGTCACCAAAAGAAAGGTTCTAGAAGGTTCTAGTTACACAGCTTGTACAATTCAGAAAGCGGAAAGTGTCCAAATGTTTTTCATGTGTAGACTGGAGAATGAATTAATAAATTATGCTATAGAGTGGTGAAAATGAGCAGTCTATAGCTACATACTGCAGTAGAAACAATTCCCACAAATATAACGCTGGCTGGAATGAGTCCAAGTTACCATGAGATTCCTTTTTTTTTTCCTTAGCCATGAGCATGGCTTGTGGAATCTTAGTTCCCTGCCCAGGGATGGAACCCATGATCCTGGCATTGGAAATGCAGTGTCTTAACCACTGGACTTCCAGGGAAATCCTTAGGGAAAGCATTTTTAAAATGATGCTGCAAAAAAATTGTACTTAATGACATGAGAAAATGGCAATTATATACAATGAAAATTAAATCAAGTTACAGAGCAGCATGCACTGTATGCTATTTTAAGAAAATCTATAGCAACTTTAATGTATTTTTGAGTGGAATAGAGAATATCCTTCATACATCATATTAATTCATACTTTAATCTTAAAATTGCCCTGGAATAGGATAATGGTTTTAGAAAAAAGAATGAAAAACTATTTATCATTCCTTAGTAGAACAAGGTTACTGCCTTATTCTTCTAAAAATAGTTTTAAAATAATTGCAGATTCACAGAAACTTACAAAGAAACATACAGGGAGATCCTGTCCAATCTTCACCCAACCTGTTCCCAAGTTGACATCTTGTATGTAAAGGGCTTCCCAGGTGGCTTAGTGGCAAAGGACCTGCCTGCCGATGCAGGCGGTACAAGAGACGCAGTTTCAATCCCTGGGTCGAGAAGATCCCCTGGAGAAGGAAATAGCAACCCCTCCAGTATTCTTGCCTGGAAAATCCCATGGACAGAGGAGCCTCGTGGGCTACAGTCCATGGAGTTGAAAAGAGCTGGACACAACTTAGCGACTAAACAACAGCAATAACATATAACTGCAGTATCAAATATTACAAACCTGTGATGTCAGAATCGAGAAATTGATGACATTGGCCCAATCCATGGAGTCTATTCAGGTTTTACCGGATAGATAACAAGACTCTATGTATCTGCCGGTTAACATTGGCAAATTCAGACAACCTCGGATTTCAAATTGTGGTTTCAAATCCATGGTTGGTTGAATCTGAGAACTCGGAACTTGCCCATATAGAAGACAAACTCTACCAGCTATTTTGCGTGAGGGACTTGAGCATCTGTGGATCTTGGTATTCATGGGGAATCCTGGAGCCCCTTCCTTGTGGATTTCGTGGGATGACTATACATGCATTCCTGTGTGTGTCTGAAGCCTTCTCACACATGTGCTTTCGTGTAGTCATCCTCCCAAGACAGATATATGACTCTCTCTGCTACAAAGCTCCTTAATGCTGCCCCTTCATACCCTACCAAACTCCTGGCAATCACTAACCTGTTCTCATTGCCATAATGTTGTGATTTCACAAATTTTATACAATGGATAATTTTATACAATTTTATCCATTTTATACAATGGATAACCCAGCGTGCCATGTGCATCCACGGTGTATTTTTTTGATTGCTGAGTAGTATTCCTTAGTGGGCTTCCCTGGTGGCTCAGCTGGTAAAGAATTCATCTGCAATGCAGGAGACCCCAGTTCAATTCCTGGGTCAGGAAGATCCTCTGGAGAAGGGATAGGCTACCCACTCCAGTATTCTTGGGCTTCCCTGGTGGCTCAGGCTGTAAAGAATCTGCCTGCAATGCAGGAGACCTAGGTTCGATCCCTGGGTTGGGAAGATCTTCTGGAGGAGGGCGTGGCACCCCACTCCAGTATTCTTGCCTGGACAATCCCCGTGGACAGAGGAAGCTGGTGGGCTGCAGTCTTTGGGTCGCAAAGAGTCAGACACAACTGAGTGACTAAGCGCCCATACACACATTCCTTAGTAAGGCTGGATTGCTGTATATTAAACTTGCTCATTTGCTAAAGAATATGTGGGTAGTTTTCAGTTTGGGGCTATTCGTAAATAAATCTGCTATGAACATTAGTGTACATTTTCTCCATAGAAATCAGTTTGCATATCTTTGGAATAAATGCCCAAGAATTCAATTATTGGGTTGTATGTTAAGTTCACTTTTAGTTTTACAGTGAACTGCCAAAGTATTTTCCAGAGTGGCCGTACCACTTTCTATGCCCAGAAAGGACATTTGAATAATTCAGTTTCTCCACATCCTGTCCAAATATTTGTTGTCAAGTGTGCTTTCATCAGTGTGTCTGGTTCTGGGGGAGAGATTGCAGCACTGCAACCCTTGCAGAATCTTGGTTCCCCAACGAGAGACCAAATCTGTGCTCTCAGCAGTGAAAATGGGGAGTTCTAACCACTGGTTCGCCAGGGAATTCTCTCAATGTGTCTGTTTTCCTTAGGAAAAAAAAAAAAAACCGAAAAGGCTGAAATGACACACACTAAATACATTAACCACCTTGAGTGGTAGAATTGATATGATTGCAAATGATTATCCTTGGTTTCCCTGAATTTTTGACCTTGAATATATGCTGCTTTTGTAATCAGAAAAAAAGTTATGGTTTTATTCAAGAAATTATTAGGACACTCTTGACATAGGACCACGAATAAACATAATAAAGGATCTTACAGACTGTAGTGTGCATGTTTCCAAGGGTTTACATGGCAAAGATTCTTCCCAGCTGTTTCTGAATGAAATAATATTGAGTTTGCTCCCTATTAATTATATCCCAGTTTTACTGTTGTTGTGGGTAACTGTAATTTGAATTTAACCAATACTTAAGTCAAACACAGTACAAGCTAGATTGACATGCCTTGGGAATTATGAGTGAATGAGGATAAGAGAGGCTCTGAAAAATCACAATTTTTAGTTGGCAAATGAAGGGAAAATATTAGCTGGTGACATATTGGGGACAAGGTTTCTGAGGGAATGAATCTGTTCATTTTCATTCCAAATTCAGGGATCGATCTGCATTTACCGTTACTTTCAAAAACCAATTTAACTCAAAAGGGACACATACAGAGATTATATTTGAAGCTGGTTTTGCCACTAGACCTTAACAGTTTAATCTGAAAAATAGATTTGCAAAAATAAATTTAACCAGAAACAGAGATTATCAATTGCACTGTTTATTATCTTTCAGTCTATCCAGCAGAAGTCATTTAAAACTCAATCTTTTTTTCCCTCATCTGTTAGGGTAAAATTAATTAGAACTGTGCACCGATTATGTTTGTTCATGTGAGTTTCTAGAACTCCTGGCTGTTCGTTGTTGCTGGGTGTGGCTGCTGCTGCTGCTAAGTCGCTTTAGTCATGTCCGACTCTGTGTGACCCCATAGACGGCAGCCCACCAGGCTCCCCCAACCCTGAGATTCTCCAGGCAAGAACACTGGAGTGGGTTGCCATTTCCTTCTCCAATGCTTGAAAGGGAAAAGTGAAAGTGAAGTCGCTCAGTCGTGTCTGACCCTCAGCGACCCCATGGACTGCAGCCCACCAGGCTCCTCCGTCCATGGGATTTTCCAGGCAAGAGTACAGGAATGGGGTGCCATTGCCTTCTCCGGGGTGTGGCTAGTGGGAACTATAAAAACCTGCAGCCTGCGAAATCAAACAACACCTGTGACTTTGAAATGTTCTTTCCTTCCTGAATCCCTAAAGCATTCTTTTCTTTAATTTGGGTCCTCACAAGGGACATCCAGAGCAAGTCTTTCAGGCTGGAGGTTTCTGCTAGTAGTCTTTATTGCAGAGCTGGCACAAAATGAATTAACCTGTGACACCTGAAATTTTCACCCCTGCCAGTAGCAGACAACAGGAAAATGCCACGATCTTAATTGCACTTTAAGTTTTCTGCTCGAGTTCAGCCGACCTGTTGTTTTTCTTTTTGTTTCTGGCCGAACCGTGTGGCATGCAGGGTCTTATTCCTCGACCAGGGATCAAACCTGTGGCCCCTGCATTGGTACCGTGGAGTCTTAACTTGTTGTTTTTCTTGACTTGTTGTTTTTCTTAACTTGTTGTTTTCTTATTTTTCTACATAGAAAGTTGGATGAAAGATGCACAGATGTCTCTGGTACTTTGAGAATTCTCTGTAAAGGGTCATCTCTTCTGTGGGAACCAGGAGAGATATTATTTCCTTTCGCCCTGTGGCCTCTGCTACTTTGTAGGACTTGGGTTTTCACATCCTTGTCAATTCCAGAAATCTACGAGAGGGAAAATGTGACCCTGACAACACGCATTTCCCTCCCTGTTTCTCTGACCTATTTTCTTATATGGATAAGAGTAGAGTGGTTATTTGTTTTGACAAATGCTGAGTCCCTTTGAGAATGGGGCATCCATGGGTCCTCAGAGGGAGACATAGCAGGTGGAAGGAACAGTGGATGAAGGGGTAGCATGCACGAAACGGGGTGAGTGAGGAAGGCAGTTCACCATGGGGACAGTGTGAGCTGGGTGCAGAGAGAAGAGAGGACAGAGGGAAGGGGGCCAGAGTCCCTCAGCCTGATGTCAGTGTGCAGTCCCCAGCAAGTTACAACTTAGAATCCTGCCCCAATTTCTATCTCAGTGATGCTCAGAAGTTACATAGTATCATCCTACTTCCTATAGGAGCAAATCAAGGTTCAGAGGAAACAGGGCAGCTTTCTTAGGTCACCTGGGTTCTGGGTAACCCAGCAGACCCCCTAGCCGGAGTGTGGACAGGAGCTCAGACTCCAGAGCCGGTCTGCCCCAGTCTGATCCCAGCTCTGCTGTTCCCCTCCATACGGACCCCGGCAGCATCTCAGCCTCTGTGTGCTCAGTTTTCTTGTCTGTATAATGGGAATGATGCTAGCTTCTGGAGCAGTACCTGACACTCCAATCCAGAGAGATACAACACCTAAATTTGTACCCTAAAAAATTTAAGACTTCTCAATGGAGTGCGTTAAATATGTACATAAATGCAAGCAACAAATCCTACTGTATTGTACAGGGCACTATTAATATATTCCATATCCTGTGATAAACCATATGGTGAGTAATATGAAAAAGGAATATATATGTGTGTATGTGAATATATGTATATATAATAAAACTGAATCACTTTGCTGCATGGCAGAAATTAACACAACATTCCAAATCAACTACACTTCAATAAAATAAAATTTAAAATAAGATATAGATAGATGCTAGTGGAAAGTTCTTTCTGCACAGATATTTAATAATTTTTAGATGATTCCATCTAAAGTTTTATTATGATCCTTTTCTCCCACCCCCTCAAACAACACACACACACACACACACACACACACGCACACACAGACCTCTCCTTCTATTTTCTCTATCATGATTCCCAACGTCTCCTCTTGGTCCTAGTTTACAGTGAATTGTGCTGAAGCTTCTCGAGATGGGTTTGTGTCTTCAGGAGGAGGCTAGAGGAATGTCTCATTAATTGCAGCTCCTGAGACCCAAACAGCCTCAGGGATGAGAGCAAAGACCCCTCTGCAAGGAACAAGTGTTGCTGAAATTGAACCCCTGTACCTCAGTACTGGATTAGACCTTGGAGACAGAGTTAGGGTGAAGTCGAAAAGAATAGCTTTGTTGTTTGGCCAGGCAAAGGGGGCTACAGAAGGCCCTCGAGACTGCATGTCCTCCCTGGAGGGGAAGTGGGGAGTCTTACAGTGCTCAAGGAGCAGGGTGTGGTCACCTCATGGACTACACCTCTTCTGATTGGTCATGAATCAGCATCATCAACCTCTGGTATCAACAGGTCTGTGGTCTCTGTGCTTGTGGGCTGCAGACAGTTAACTTCTTCCACCTGGTAGGGGTTTGAGTATCTGCAGAAGAGCTCAAAGGACGTGGCTCGGAATATTATCCATAGACCTTGATTAAGAACTGAAGGTCCTTGACTTTATTTAATGGCTAAAGTCTTATTATTTTGTCTTGCTTGACTGTTTTCCTTTCTTTCTGCATATTCTCTCTTCTCTGAGTAAAGTTTTCTACAGACAAAATGCAGATGGAGGACATGGGTAGGATGTTATTCTGGGAAGGCCCTAGAGTTTTGTTCAGTTACAGAAGCAGGTGACAGAATATTCTAAGAGGTTGTTGCCATCAGGGCACAAACAGGATGCTAACAAGTGCTGTGTTTAGAAGGAAGCCTTGATGTTCACTGAAGTGAGGCACGGTAGCCTTGGTCCCCACCCAGTGTAACTAGGGCCAGGGCTCAGGGTCAGGTTTATTACTGAGTGTGTTAATGAATGTATTCCTGAGTGTGTTGACAGGTGTACTGATGCGTGTGTTAATGAATGCATTAATCAGTGCATGCATGTCTGCACTGGCTGGGAGCTTGGCAGGGGCAAGGCCGCAGCTGCTTATAACCACCTCTCACAGTGGAGTCAGGTCCGTGCTGGCCTTGTACCTTCCAGGCCTGGGACAAGCTACACGGGTTGATCTGCTGTGACCGTCCCCCATTTCCTGCTCTCAGAGTCGGCCTGGCTCCTCCTGAGAAGCAGGACCCTGTGGTTTCCTCAGGCTTTAGTCCCTCAGGTTGTCACAGGGAAGAACAGAGTCTGACTCCATGTTGGATCCGTTTCTCTTATTTTAGCGTTTGCTTTCCATTGCTTCTGTTACTATAATCACTGAAAGGATGCTGTCTATAGCTGTGAGCATACATAAGGGCCTGCCTCGGGGAACCTGCCCCCTCTGCCAGAATGTGAAACTAAAGAGCCTTTGTTCAGTTCACAGGGAGACATTCTGACCCTGCCCACCTGGGAATGGCTGCAGGAAGGAAAAAATGAACACATCCCCTCCCCAGTGCTGGCCAACCCAGGTGATATTTTGTGAGATTTATAGCCTTTTTTTTACTTTACTTCCTCACCTCCTCCCTCTCTGTGTTCTATAAAAGAAACTGGCATCCAGATCCCATAAGATAGTACTCTAGGGTGCTAGCCGAGCTTCTTCTCAGATGCCTGGCTTTCCATATGAAGTCGCTATTTCTTGCCTCAACACGTCATCTCCTTGTTGTGCTGAAAGCAAACTGAGCTTGGATTCAGAAAAAAATTGATATATATAGAGAGACATATGAATGGAGTGATGGAGCAGCTGTAGTCAGAGGGGTCTAGGAAGCCTCCTGCAGGGGGTGAAACAGGGATGCTGTTCTCCTGGAGGGAAGATTCGAAAGGAACCAGACACAAGCAGGAGCTCCAGGAAGAGGACAGACAAGAGCGACAGCTGGGGCAAGAACAGACTAGCTTGTTCTAGAAACAGAAATGGACTGGGTGTTTGAGGGTATGAGTGTTGATGGCCTGACCGCCTGTCAATAAGACCACTTATGAGGCAGGTTTTGAGAGCGCTGATTCTAAGTCAGTTGAGGAAAGAGGACAGTCTTCGAGGATGCTTTGATTTACTGTTCTTTTCCAGCTACCTCTTACCCAGAATCGCAGCCAGTGAGCTGGTTCATTTAAATGATTTGCTCTCCACTGCATCCAGGAAGCAAGGAAGGGGACTTCCCTGGTGATCTAGTGGTTAAGAATCAGGTTCCAATGCAGGGGGCACAGGTTTGATCCTTGATCGGGGAACATGCTTCATGGCACAGCAAAAAAAAAAAAAAGAGCAATGGAAGTGAGGAAGGCACTGTCCAGACAGGATTCTCTAAGAATCCCCCAGTGCAGACGCCCAGTTCTTAACTCTTGTGCCAGAATCAGAGGTATTATATGCTATATGACTTGTGAAGTTCATGTCGGCACATCAATAGCATTTCTCATGACGTCTGGGTTTGTGGGATGTTTCCCCAGAAGTTCCACGCATGCATTCTCAGTCCCTCAATCGTGTCCAACTCTTGGTGACCCCACAGACTGTAGCTTGCCAGGCTCCTCTATCCATGGGATTTTTCAGGCAAGAATACTGGAGTGGGTTGCCATTTCCTCCAGGGAATCTTCTTGTCTTGGGATAGAACCTGAGTCTCCTGCATTGGGAGACAGATTCTTTACCACTGAGTCATTTGGGAAAGCCCCCAGTGAAGTTGCTCAATCGTGTTCGACTCTTGAGACCCCATGGAATGCAACCCACTAGGCTCCTCCATCCATGGGATTTTCCAGGCAAGAGTACTGGAGTGGGGTGCCATCGCCCTCTCCACAGAAATTCCATAGGTTGAGACAATTCTATTGTCCACTTTTGTTCCCCTGCTATTGTAAATTTTACCTTTGTTACATTAGCTGGAAGCTTCACATTCACTTCTATTATAACAAAAGCTGATTTTACTTCTTTCAGTCAGTGCTTTAATTTTCTACCAGAATGGTAACAAAGCTCATCTTTTAGAACAAACTAAGCCGTGTTCCGTCTGTTGAACGGTTTAGGGATGCAGCAGCCATGGACAGTTTGGCGAAGGTGAATCTAATGACAGGATTTGCTGCGTTTTGAGGAACCAGTGGAATAAAAGGCTGACATTCTAATCTATGGAAATGAAACACAAAATCACCTATGCTATAGCAGGGATTTAACAACAGGCTCACACATTTGAGGAAACTTGAATGCTGACCAGGTACAGGATGATTTAAATTATTGTGCACCAGTTCAGGCGTGTCATGGTATGGTGATGATGTTTTTAAAAAGTAGTTGATAGCCTTCAGAAAAATGTGCTAAAATATTTACAGGTTATATGTAAAAAAGGGCTTCCCTGGTGGCTCAGTTGGTAAAGAAATTGCCTGCAGTGCAGGAGACCTGGGTTTGATCCCTGGGTCGGGAAGATCCTCTGGAGAAGGAAATGGCAACCCACTCCAGTATTCTTGCCTGGGAAATCCCATGGACAGAGGAGCCTGTTGGGCTACAATCCATGGGGTCACAAGAGTTGGGCATGACTTAGTGACTAAACCACCACCATATGTAAAAAAATCTATCTCTGAAGGGACTTCCAAAGGTGGCAGAAACGTGTAGATACAGGTGAGTTCCAAGATTTTGCTTCTGCTGATACAACCATGTGAATATTTGGAAATCAACTCAGTATTTTGACTTCATGACCATACTGTCCAGGACCACTTATGAGATATCCAAACTTTGAACCTCCCCTTTTTTAAAGGTCCAGACCCATCTTTAGAGCCTTTGCTTCACAAATTTGCTTCCAAATATGCAGTGATGAATCATTCCAGGGCTGGTTCTAACTTCCGTGCACCACAGAAGCTTCCAAATGCATTTTGGCCATGGCGAGAATCCCTTACTGAAAAGTCCTCTGAACGGAATAATTGCATAGACATAATTACAGGGCTCTGTGCCATGTGAAATTGTAAATAGCACTGACAATGTAATTTGTACTCATTTATGACACAGTAGCTCATTATGGCTCCAATTTTCATCCCCTTCATTAACAAGCTCATCTGTTTCTCTGATAGAAGCCTGTTTTGTGTGAGATGTGGTCCTTTGCTCAGAGAGAGGCGAGTGGCCTGATGAGAAGTGGGCATTTGTGGTGCTGATGGTGGGGGGCACAACACAATGGGGTCTCAAAGTATGTCTTCATGGCAGCTAAAGAGCAGAGGGTATAGTGAGATTGGGTGTAAATCTTTAAAGTGCATTTTGCTTGCTTGGATCCCCAGGAATTCTTACATTAAATAAATGATTAAAATAGACTCCATCAAGATCTTCTCTGGTGGTTCAGTGGTTAAGACTTCACCTTCCAATGCAAAGGGTGCAGGTTCAATCCCCCGGGTGGTGGGCTGAGATCCAACATGCCTTGTGGCCAATAAACCGAAACATAAACCAGAAGCAGCGTTAAAACAAATTCAATAAAGACTTTAAAAATGAAAAAAAAACTTTATAAAAAATAAAATATGCTAGGCTCAGGAGCCAGTGGAGCCAAGCTGCCCACTGTGGGATTATGACTGAAGGCCTCTAAATCAGAATTGCACCCAGGCCCCTGGAGCCTTGATTGGCCTCAGATAGCCTGGCCACTGCCATCCCCGCCACCCCTGTTCCAGGGTCCAGTGCGGAGAGCCCTTCGTCCTGGGACACTGGACGCGGCAGGAAAGGCGGCCGCCCCCTCGCCCGTCATGCACCGAACGTTCGTGGGGAACCCGATGCTAGACCATTAGTAGGTGCCTGCTTCTGGACTGGGGTTTAGTCGGTGACAGAGCAGCTCCCTCACTGCCACTATTGAAAGTCAGCCCTCGGACACAAGGGTTTGTAAAGAAAATAAAAAGTAAAACAGAGCACAAAAAGAGAAAAACAAAGTACTAGAAAAGAAAACAAAAAAGAAAAAGAAAATTAAATTAAAAAAATAGACTCCCCCACCAACAAAATAATAATAGTAATAATAATGAGGAGGAGGAAGATGAGGAGGAGAAACACACAGTCAAGTACCATATTCCTTGTGGACCTGTTCATAGCTCAATTTCAATTTCATTGTAATTCCTCAGAATCCTCTGCTGTATCACTTTGCTGTTGTTGTTCAGTTGCTAAGTCATGTCCAACTCTGCGACCCCATGGACTGGATGCCAGGCTTCTCTGTCCATCAGTATCTCCCTGAGTTTACTCAAACTCATGTCCATTGAGTTGGTGATGCCATCCAACCATCCATCTTCTGTCACCCCCTTCTCCTTCTGCCCTCAGTCTTTCCCAGCATCAGGATCTTTTTTCAGTGAGTCAGCTCTTCCCATCAGGTGGCCAAATTATTGGAGCTTCCGCTTCAGCCATCAGGCCTTTTAAATCTTGGATCCTAGTTGTTGTTCATCTTTCTAGAGACATCACTTCCACTCTTTGTTTGCCAGCAGCATCCCCAGCCTATTCCTGCTGGACCATGAAATAGTAACTTCCCTCCTCCAAGAACTGTTGAGATGTAGTTGTCCTTCCTTTCCTGCATCCCTGTGGGAGTCCTCTCTGAAAGGGAGTTTGTTAAAGACAAATTGCTGCCTTTCTGGTGCATCTTGATCAGATAAAGTTCTCCCTGCTCCATGTTGTGCAGTGTGGGAAGCCTCCTGGGGTGTAGCCCAGGAAGTGGACAGCCTCTTCCCCCCAGCTGGCCTGTTGGGGGCAACTGTATCTGTCCTGGCTGTCTGGGGAGAAGAAAATGCTGGGGCTGTGACACCTGACAAGACAAATCTTCAACATTTGTTTTGAAAGACAAGCCTACTTCCTTCGAATGTTTATCCTCTCCCCTTGATCAAGCCAAGAGAAATCATGTTTGTAATGTCTTATTGGCTAGTCCAGCTTTCATATTGGTTCAGTTGACCAGTTTGATAACAGTGACATTTATTTCCAATTTAGTTTTTAAAATTGATTCATTTATATTAACTGGAGGATAATTACTTAACAATATTGTAAATGAATTTGTAGATTTTTTGGTGATGACTCATCACTCCTATGGAGAAGGAAATGGCAACCCATACCAGTGTTCTTGCCTGGAGAATCCCAGGGACGGGGGAACCTGGTGGGCGGCTGACTATGGGGTCGCACAGAGTCGGACACGGCTGAAGCGACTTAGCAGCAGCAGCAGCAGCAGCATCACTCCTAGAGTGGGTGAAATAAATATAGGAAAAAACAAATGGGATCTAATTAAACTTAAAAACTTTTGCACAATGAGGGAAACTGTAAGCCTCCCTCATACATCAACATGTGTCCATAGGCCATAGGCGTACATGTGTCCCCTCTTCCACACCCCCCCCCGGCCCTCCAGGTTGTCACAGAGCACTGGTGTTGGGTTGCCTTTGTCATGCATCGAACTCTCACTGGCTATCTGTTTTACAGATGGTAATGTATATGTTTCAGTGCTACTCTCTCCAATCATCCCACCTTCTCCTTCACCCATTGTGTCCAAAAGTCTGTTCTTTATGTCTGTGTTTCCTTTGCTACCCTGCATGTAGGATCATTCGTGCTATCTTTCTAGATTCCATATACATGTGTTAATATACAATATTTGTCTTTTTCTGACATACTTCACTTTGTATAATAGGCTCTAGCTTCAACCATCTCACTAGAACTGACTCAAATGCATTCCTTTTTATAGCTGACTAATATTCCATTGTGTATACGCACCGCAACTTCCTTATCCATTCATCTGCTGAGACTGCTTCCTAGGTGGCTTCCATGTCCTAACTATTGTACACAGTGCTGCAGTGAACACTGGGATTCATGTGTCTTTTTCAATCTGGTTTCCTCAGGGTATATGTCCAGTTGTGGGATTGCTGGGTCATATGGTAGTTTTATTCCTAGGTTTTTTTTAAGGAGTCTCCATACTTTTCTCCATAATGGTTGTATCAGTTTGCATTCCCACCAACAGTGTAAGAGAGTTCCCTTTTCTCCACACCCTCTCGGGCATTTATTGTCTGCAGATTTTTTGATGATGACCCACCTCCTACAGTAATGGAAATAAAAACAAACATAAACAAATGGGACCTAATTAAACTTAAAAGCTTTTGCACAAGGAAGGGAACTATAAGCAAGGTGAAAAAACAGCCCTCAGAATGGGAGAAATTAATAGCAAATGAAAAAACTAAAAATTAATCTCCAAAATATATAAGCAACTCAATACCAGAAAAACAAACAACCCAATCAAAAAGTGGGCAGAAGATCTAAACAGACATTTCTCGAAAGAAGACATGGAGATGGCTAATCAACACATGAGAAAATATTCAACGAGCACCAAAGAATTGATGCTTTTGAACTGTGGTGTTAGAGAAGACTCTTGAGAGTCCCTTGGACTGCAAGGAGATCCAACCAGTCCATTTGGAAGGAGATCAGTCCTGGGATTTCTTTGGAAGGACTGATGCTAAAGCTGAAACTCCAGTACTGTGGCTACCTCATGCGAGGAGTTGACTCATTGGAAAAGACTCTGATGCTGGGAGGGATTGGGGGCAGGAGGAGAAGGGGATGACAGAGGACGGGATGGCTGGATGGCATCACCTACTCGATGGACGTGAGTCTGAGTGAACTCCGGGAGTTGGTGATGGACAGGGAGGCCTGGCTGTGCTGCGATTCATGGCGTCGCAAAGAGTCGGACACGACTGAGCGACTGAACTGAACTGCACTGAACTGTAGAGCATGTCTGGGGAGGAACAGGAAACTCCTTCTTACTCAAAGCATTTTTTTATGATTCTCTCTTAGCAGTGAAAGGTTGATTATGTTATATCCTGTAAGGATTTCTTTCCTGCCATACTTTTATATGGGGAAAAAAAATAAGTAACTACACAGAGAGGTGGAAATTAATTGATAACTTGAAGACTACTCCCCAGATTTTCATGGGCCGTGAACTGAACTGAACTCATTGGAGAAATGCAAATCAAAACTATAATGAGGCATGATCTCACACCAGTCAGAATGGCCATTATCAAAAAATCTGCAAACAATAAATGCAAATTAGTTTTGAGGATTAAAAAAACATAAGCAAACAAAAAACCGTGAAATACTGTAAGTTTCCTACTTATGAACGAGTTGCCTCCTGAGAGCACATTTGTAAGTCCAATTTGTAAGTTCAACAATGTTAGCCTAGGTACCCAACTAACATAATCAGCTATATAGCATTGCGTTGTCAGTCAGTCAGTTCAGTTGCTCAGTCATGTCTGACTCCTTGTGACCGCATGGACTGCAGCACGCCAGGCCTCCCTGTCCATCACCTTGAATTGCCTTGTAATAGGTTTAATAATGCTTTTCACACAATTAACACATAAAAACAAACACAAAGAAAATATTTTAAATCTTACAGTACAGTACTTTGAAAAGTACAGTAGCACAGTACAACAGCTGGCAGGGGAAGTTTTGCCTCTTTTTAAGCTTGCATCCTAAAGGTTTGCATGTAGGGGACTTACTGTGTCTGTAAAGATCCTCTGATCTGGCTCTGTGGCCCCAGTATGGACACAATGCCTGTAACACAGAGAGCATGAGGTAAGTTCTGTGACAGAAAGCAAAAAAAATGAATGAGAAAGATTGGCCCTAGATTAACTCTAGTCAGGCTCTTGATCCTGCTCTAAATATGACATCAATCAAGAGCTTAAACAGAGTAAGATCATATGGAAACACACGGGCCCATGAAAATCTAGGGAGTAGTCTTCAAGTTATCAATTAATTTCCACCTCTCTGTGTAGTTATTTATTTTTTTTCCCACATAAAAGTATGGCAGGAAAGAAATCCTTATAGGATATAACATAATCAACCTTTCACTGCTGAGAGAGAATCATAAAAAAATGTTTTGAGTAGAAGGAGTTTCCTCTTCCTGACCAGGCATGCTCTACAGTTTGGTTCAGTTCAGTTTAGTCGCTCAGTCATGTCCGACTTTTTGCAACCCCATGAATTGCAGCACGCCAGGCCTCCCTGTCCATCACCAACTCCCGGAGTTCACTCAGACTCGCGTCCATTGAGTCAGTGATGGCATCCAGCCATCTCATCCTCGGTCGTCCCCTTCTCCTCCTGCCCCCAATCCCTCCCAGCATCAGAGTCTTTTCCAATGAGTCAACTCTTTGCGTGAGGTGGCCAAAGTACTGGAGTTTCAGCTTTAGCATCATTCCTTCCAAAGAAATCCCAGGGTTGATCTCCTTCAGAATGGACTGGTTGGATCTCCTTGCAGTCCAAGGGACTCTCAAGAGTCTTCTCCAACACCGTAGCTCAAAAGCATCAATTCTTCGGTGCTCAGCCTTCTTCACAGTCCAACTCTCACATCCATACATGACCACAGGAAAAACCATAGCCTTGGCTAGACACACTTTTGTTGGCAAGGTAATATCTCTGTTTTTTAATATGCTATCTAGGTTGGTCATAACTTTTCTTCCAAGGAGTAAGCGTCTTTTAATTTCATGGCTGCAATCACCATCTGCAGTGATTTTGGAGCCCCAAAAAATAAAGTCTGACACTGTTTCTACTGTTTCCCCATCTATTTCCCATGAAGTGATGGGACCAGATGCCATGATCTTCATTTTCTGAATGTTGAGCTTTAAGCCAACTTTTTCACTCTCCTCTTTTACTTTCATCAAGAGGCTTTTTAGCTCCTCTTCACTTTCTGCCATAAGGGTGGTGTCATCTGCATATCTGAGGTTATTGATCTACAAATGTCATCCTAATAGATGACATGTTAGATCCATCAAAGTCTACAGTTTTTTAAATGTAAAACTTAACTTTCATTACACTTATTTGAATGTTCTTGTCTTGCTTCTGTTAATTACCTAGTGTTATCTCATTCTCTTCAAGGACAGAAAATGTGAGATTCCTTTTTTTATGGAAAATTTCAACATCAAAAAAAAAAAAACAAAACAAAACTGGAGAGATATGGGACTTTCCTCGCAGTTCAGTAGCTAAGAATCCACCTTGCAATACAAGGGATGCAGATTGGATCCTTGGTTGGGGTACTAGGATCCCACATACCGCAGAGCAACTGAGCTGCAACCACTGAGCCCACGCCTACAACTAGAGACTGGGTTCACTGCAATCAGAGATCTTGCAGCTGCAACTAAGACCCAACACAGCCAAATAAATAAATAAATACTTTACAAAATGGAGAAATATGTAAGTGGTCTTCCATTTACTCACCATTCTGTTTTAACAGTTATATCAATTTGCTAATCTTGTTTCTTTGCATTCACTCCACCTGGAATATTAATAAAAAACATTTCAGTTATCAGAGCATTTTATTAGTAAATACTTTAGGCTGCATCTCTAAAAAGGACTTAAAAATAACTATAGCATCATCATTACCTTGAATAAAATTAATGATGATTTCTTAGTATCTTCAGATATCCAGACAGTGTTCAAATTCCCTGATTGTTTCATTGGCTGTTTACGCATTGGCATGTTTCAATCAGGTTTCCAAGAGGAAACACACAATCCTTCTCAATCTCAGAAGTTATCAGGAAAATTCATTTTTTAAAAAAGTGAAATGTATTTAGCAAGATTGGACAAAAAATTTAGTAATATCCGTATTTGGAGTAATTCTATTGGTGAACATGTACACAGTTATAACTTTACAGAAGGCAGTTTGAAACTAGCAATTGAGATGTACATATTTGTGTACCAGATTCCTATGTTTTAATGATTCAGGTCCAATAAGCAGACTGCCATATACAGTTATGCTGGTAGTACAGGGCACAACTGGGCCATTTATAAGAGAAAGTAGTCACATTCATATGTCATTTCTTCAGATTATTTTCCAGCAGACAATAAGAAAGATTTCCAGCTTTATAAAATCAATATAACGTGAAAATTTATTGACAGAGCATGGAAAAAACGATGTTTTCTAAATCTGTACACTGTGTTATACTGGGTAGTGGTGGTCTGGCATCTGAGCACAAAGAGGGTTATTCAAGAAGTGGTGGCATTATTTAAAATAGCAAAAGGATCATGATGATGATGTCAAGCTCTTTATGTGTAATCACACAATTTTTTAGATGTATTGGACAAATTTTGAGGTCATGAGAACAATATGTGAGCAATTCTGCCTGGATTTAAAGACCTATTCTGTCATTTATAATTCTGTGATCCCAAAACATATTACCCGACTACTCTCTGCTTCAGTTTCCTCATCTGGAACCTGGAGGTAACACAGTGGCTATCTGATGAGATTGTTGTGAGATTCAGTGAATGACTATCTGAAGAATTCATAATATAGCCAAGAACCTGCGACATTATAGGGGATTCATGGGCTTCTTAGATGAGCTTCCCTAGTGACTCAGAAGGTAAAGAGTCTGCTTACAATGCAGGAGACTTGGGTTCAATTTCTGCGTTGGGAAGATCCCTTGGAGAAAGGAATGGCTACCCACTCCAGTATTCTTGCTGGAAGGATTCCATGGACAGAGGAGCCTGGCAGTATGCTGTTTTCATTATTCTTATTTATATTATTATTTTCTCACAATAGTGAGGAATAATTTGAAAATGTTAATATTTCTAGCCAATAGTTAGCATTCATTTTTAAAAATGCTTCTTATTTCATAGGAAAAAGACAAATTATTGTTATTAAGTATGATTTTGATCAATAAGACTGATTCTAGTATAAGTTTTTCCAGTATATTTAATTCCTCTTCTACGGATTTTCACCCTGAGTCCTCAACCCACATATTAATGACAGTTAAATATGAAAGTACTTTTTATTTTTAAAGACTTTGTGAAAAGAGTATTTACAGGATCATGAGTGTCTTAGGCTAATCCACATCCCAAGGGTCCTTACTAAAGAACAATTAAATAGGATATTTTCCTACAGAAATAAAGTTTTAAAAAATGAAATTATTTTGAAAATAAAAATATTGAACAAAATCCAAATATAATTTACACGTAACAAAGATCATAAAATTTCAGCCCTATTCCCAGAATCAGGGGTTTATGTAAAACTCCGTTTGCAAAATGTTTACACAAATTATAAAATGAACACAAATAACTTAGGTAAACTATAAATATAGCTGGTGCAATAAAAGTTTTGAAATTGTGACATGCCAAAGGCTAAAGTTTATTGCAGAGTTCATGATCGATTTTTAGTCCATGTGCAGGATTGCAGACTCAAAATTTCATTTTAAGGCTAAACTGTTGGCCCAGCCACCTGGGAGAGAGAGTTCCTAGGAGAGTCTGCAAAAGTTCAAGTTCAGAGCTCTTCAAACTCATGCTCTCTGATTTTCATCGTTCTCTTCTATTTTTCAAGGACATGTGGACATCGAGGGTTCCCCCAACCCATTGTTGGAATGATGGATTCATGCTGGGAATTTTCCAACTGGAAGGGGTTTAGCAGTGTAAATGCCACACCCCTCCCCCAGTGTAGTTGCTGAATGCCCCTGAGCCAATGCCTTCTTCCCCTTGGGGAAGATGACAAGATGGAGGGCTTTGACCTCACAGCTGGAAGCTAACAACTGGGGGCTGTTGTACCCCAAGTGGGGATTCCTTTAGTAAGGAAGGACGGACTAGGATGCTGAAAGGACCAGGTTGGAGGGTTAGCACTGCAGGAAAGCTCATCATAGACAGATAGACTCTGAACCCCTCATCCCTGTCTTGTTTTATAGGTAGATTCCTGGGAAAACAAGCTGAAGTCCACCCGCAAATCCAGAAGATGGGCATAGGGTTCTGATGCCGATCCAGCCTCTGCACCTGACACCAAATTAAATCTCAGAGACAGAGTTTTGGGTGAAATAGAAAAGAATAGCTTTGTTGCTCTGGCAGGCAAGCGGAGCCACAGTAGGCTAATGCCCGCAAAACTGTGTGTCCCCACCTGGAGGAGACAATAAGAAGTTTCATAGTAATGTTTCAAAGAGGAGAGTGTGATCAGCTTGTGGACTTTCTTCTTGGTTGGTGATGAGGTAAGTGGGAGTCAGCATTATCAACCTTCTGGTTCCAGCCAGTCTGGGATCTACATGCTGATGGGCAGCATACAGTTAACTTCTCCCAACTGGTGGGGGGTTTCATTTCAGTATCTGCAAAACAGCTCAAAGATACTTTTTTGTATATACCCTGAGGGGGAACCAGGACCCTGACCCAAGGCTGCACTATTTTTTCTTGATTGCTCCTGCCTTGTCTCTGCGTCCCCTCTCTCCTTGATTAGAAGCTGTCTGAACCTGCCCTTTGGAATGAAAGGAAGGTCTTGGAGGCTGAATGAAGCCTATTTTCTATAGTCAAGAAATGGGGGACACAGAAAGGATTTTGTTCCTGGGAGCCCCACAGGTCCTACTTGGTATCAGTTCAAGGTCGGGGTGAGAAAAGCAGTATACACACAGCAAGCAACAGGGGCAAAGACTTGAGAAGTGACTGTGTATTTCATCCATCATGAATCCAGGGGAGGCAGAAGATGAGCCCATCTCCCAAGTGTCAGGATTCTTGCAGGAATGCAGGAACCCATCTGGGAGGACTCCAGAGTTTTTCTTTTTTGCACAAGTTGCCAGATGAATGCAGCTCTCTGAATAAAAAGCTGGCTCCAGAGATGCCATTGAGTAAGCAAACAGGATGTTTCAAAGCACAGATGATTCTAGTGGGATATGTTTTAGAAATCCAGAAAGATCTGGAGGGTTTGCTAATTTGATAATGAGTATTTTATGTTATTTCTCTTTTTTCATAAATTTGCCATTGAAGCAGTCTGTTTGGATTTTGTGTGTGTGGCCATTTTCTATTTTCAGTTCTTTCTAGTCAACATTATTCTTATTTTTGGTGAAGTATTTCTTTCTTGATACTCTTATAGCTATAACTAAAAAGTATGGACATTTTCAGGGAGTGTTATTAATTTTTTCAGGCACTTAAGGGAATATTTGTGTCATCATCCAGTCAGGTACACTGAAGGGTTAAGGCTTCTCCAAAGATGAAGCATATATACTTTTTAAATTAAACTGTCAACTTATAAAATATCCAGAACCTCAAAGTTGAGAGTTATGTTTTATTTGGTGGGAATTTTTAGGACTTCAGGTCTGGGAGGCAGCATCTCAAGTAACCCTGAGAGAACTGCTTTGAGGAGGGAGAAGAGGAGCCAGGTTATATAGAAGTTTTGCCACAAAGGGCAGGTAGTCTGAATATCAAAAGATTATTGTTAATTAAAGGAAATCAGGAAACCTTAACTTCTTCAAGTTAAGAATTTACTGCTTTTCTATGTATAGCAAGATGAGAGAGTCTGGGCTCACTGACATCATTCCTCTTATACGCATCTCAGCTATCTTGGGCCAGTATCCTGTGATCTCATACGTCCTGAACTTCCTTGAGGCTCACTGTCAGGAGTGGCTGCAGTCCTGATGGTTCTTCTTGTTCCTGAGTGCCCTTAGGACTCACAAACTCACACTGGAGGGCTGCAGTCCTTGTTCACTGATATAGCAGGAGATACCCCATTTCTCAGAACAATAAAACAAACAAAACTCTAATGACAAGATTTCTTTTTAGATATGACTGGAGCTTCAATTAAAGGACAGTATCAAATGAATGCATATAATAGAAATCTTTAATCATCTGCAGATCATGTGGCCTCTGGACCACAACTCAGGATGGGGCTGGTTACCAAGGAAACAAACCAAAATTAGAGGGTTGGAAATTTCAATCCTGCCCTCTGATTTCCTTGGAGGGAAGGTCATGTTGTGGGGGTGAGGGGATGGAGGGGTGGCAGGTTTGAGAAGGAATCAACTGCAAATGGCCGAGGATTTACTCAATCATGCCTATGTAATAAAGCCTCCATAAAAACTCAAAGGGAGGAGTTTGGTAGAACTTCCTGGTTGGTGAACATGTGATGATAAGGATATGTTGATAAGGACATGTTATAAATGTTTACTGCCATAGAAACATGTCCCAAATGTTAGTAGATTGAGTTCATCTACTCTTCCCAGCAAACCTATGGATAAGTCATTATCACTGTGTCTGTTTATAGATGGAGAAACAAAGGCACCAGGAGATGAAGAAACATGCCCAGCCTGGCAATTGCAACCCTCGGAACATACCTGATAAAACTGAAAATATCTATTCACACAAAAACATATACAGGAATGTTCACAGCAGCACTGGAGAAAGTAATGGCACCCCACTCCAGTACTCTTGTCTGGAAAATCCCATGGATGGAGGAGCCTGGTAGGCTGCAATCCATGAGGTCACTAAGAGTCAGACACGACTGAGCACTTTACTTTCACTTTTCACTTTCATGCATTGGAGAAGGAAATGGAAACCCCTCCAGTGTTCTTGCCTGGAGAATCCTAGGGATGGGGAGCCTGGTGGGCTGCCATCTATGGGGTCGCACAGAGTCTGACATGACTGAAGCGACTTAGTAGCAGCAGTAGCAGTCACAGCAGCATTATTCATCAGAGCCCAAAGTGGAAAAAACCCGATGTCCATCCACTGATGAATGGAGAAATAACCACATGGACCAATATATTGGTCCACTGGAATATTATTCAGCCATGACATCAGTGAAGTTCTGGGACTTCCCTGGTGGTCAAGTGGCTAAGACTCCACTCTCCTAATGCAGGGGGTCCAGGTTCCATATCTGGTCAGGAAACTAAATCCCACATGCCGCAAATAAGAGTTCACATTCCCCAACTAAAGATCCTACATGCCGTAACAAAGGCCTGGCCCAGCCAAATAAATAAATATTTTTTGAAATAAAGTTCTGATACATGCGGTTTTGTTGTTTAGTCACTAAGTCATGTCTGACTGTTTTGCGACCCCATGGACTATAGCCTGCCAGGCTTCTCTGTCCATGGGATTCTCCAGGCAAGAGTACTGGAGTGGGTTGCCATTTCCTTCTACAGAGGATCTTACTGACCCAGGGATTGAACTCGCGTCTTCTGCCTTGGCAAGTGGATTCTTCATGGACTGAGCCACCAAGGAAGCCGCTGACACATGCTCCACCATGATGAACCTTGAAAATATGCTAAAGGAAAGAATCCAGACACAAGAGGAAAGTATTACCTTATTCCACTTATACAAAACCTCCAGCAAAGAGACAGGAGGTAGATTAGTAGTTGCAGGCTGAGGGTGGGGTGGGAGTGGGGAGTGACTGCTGCTGGGTACAGGGTTTCTTTGGGAAGCTCTGAAAATGATTATCAACCACCATTATTGTGATTAATGATGATAATTACCTGACTCTGTGAATACGCTAAAAAACCCATTGAACTGTGTACTTTTAGAGGGCACTCATTTGGTATTTGATTTATATCTCAATGAAGCTGCTATTACAAAAAGAAAATAGAGTTTCTCTGGTGGCTCAGTGATAAAGAATTCACCTGCCAATGTAGGAGACGAAGGTTTGATCCCTTGTCCAGGAAGATCCCATGTGCCTCAGAGCAACTAAGTCCATGCACCACAATTACTGAGCCCATACCTTAGAATTCATGCTTCACAACAAGGGAAGCCACTGAAATGAGAAGCCCATGCACCAGAGTTAGAGAGTTGCCTACACTCACCTTAACTAGAGAAAAGCCCACCCAGCAATGAAGACCCAGCATTGCCAAAAATAAATAAACAAAATTACTTTAAAAAGAAAGAGAAACAAATAGTCCAAAGTCACAAGCAGAAGTGACAGGTCTTGGATTTGAAACAAATTGGGCTGTACAGTGTGTGCTCTTGGTTTCTCTTCTATGGACCATTTATTCTTTCCAATAATTGAAGACAGACATGATTCTGCACTCTATAGAGGAAACTAATCCCCCTACTCTGAGGATTAAAACCACTGTAATCTATGGATGTTTTCAAAATTAATTTGAGCTGGTGCGGCTGTTTGGCGACCCATGGGGGATTGCGTTTGTGCTGACGTCATTTATTATTAGCATCTGGGAGCCGATTTTATGGTTTCCTACATAAACAGGTGTGATAAACTCTAATTAGAAAACAAATTACAGTTGACCCTTGAACAACAACAGAGACATAGGGGCACTGGCTCTCCATGCAGTTGAAAATTTGCTTTTAATTTTTGACTCCTCCAGATCTTAAATACTAACAGCCTACTGTTGCCTGGAAGACTTAATGATAGCATAAAGAATTGATGAACACATATTGTGTATGCTATATATTAATATATTATATACTGTATTCTTACAAGAAAGAAAGCTAGAAATTATTAGAGAAATGTGAGTCAAAACTGCAATGAGATACCACCTTACACTGATCAGAAGGGCTGTCATCAAAAAGCCTATGAATGACAAGTGATGGAGAGAGTGTGGAGAAAGGGAACCCTCCTACACTGTTGGTGGGAATGCAAATCGGTACAGCCACTATGGAAAACAGTATAGAGATTCCTCAGAAAACTAAAACTAGAATTATTATATGAGCTGGCAATCCCACTCCTGGGCATATATCCAAACAAAATTCTAATTCAAAAAGATACATGCACCCCTATGTTCATAGCAGCACTCTTCACAATAGCTAAGGCGTGGAAACTACCCAAATGTCCACCAACAGATGAGTGGATAAGGAAGGTGCGGCACACATATATACTGCAATGCTATCCAGCCACGAAAAAGAACAAAATATGCCACTTGCAGCAACATGGAGGCAAGTAGAGATTATCATACTAAGTGAGGTAAGTCAGAGAAAGACAAATACCATATGATATCACTTATATATAGAATCTAAAATATGATGCATCTATCTATGAAACAGAAAAGACTCACAGACATAGAGAACAGACTTGTGGTTGCCAAGGGGGAGAAGGATTGGAGGAGGGACAGAATGGAAGGTTGGGATTGACAGCTATTAGCTATTGTACCTAGAATGGATAAACAACAAAGTCCTAGTGTATAACACAGGGAATGACATTGCAACTGGGTCAGAGGAACCTGAAAGTGTTCCTGGATCTTCCATCAAAATGTCTTTAATTTGGGGCAAATGAACTTTCCATAACCTCAGATTTGTCATTGGTAAATCTGGATTATTAATGGTATCGAGTTGTAACTGGTTACTAAAAACAGTGGTTTCAAATGATCATTTATTATCTGTCTTGGGTCTGGGAATTTCCTACAGATTCTCAGGCATTGGTGTTCTATGGCTGCTATTTGATGGTGGCTAAGGCTGCCACCATCTGAAGGTACTACCAGGCTGGGTGCCCACTGTGGCACAGACATGGCAGTGATGCTGACCCTTGCATTGACTCAGGCTTCATTACTAATCCTAAAGACAGAAGTATTTGATTTGGGGGCACATTAACTTCTTGTGGACTTCCTGGTGGCTCAGATGGTAAAGCATCTGTTACAATGTGGGAGACCTGGGTTCGAGCCCTGGGTTGGGAAGATCCCCTGGAGAAGGAAATGGCAATCCATCCCAGTACTATTGCCTGGAAAGTCCCACGGACAGAGGAGCCTGGTAGGCTACAGTCTCTGGGGTCGCAAAGAGTCAGACATAACTTCACTTTCACTTTCACTTCTTGTGGCCTCAGTCACCTCACTGGTAAAGTTAGTAAAAGTAATGAGTTGATAGGTAGTAAGAGCGACAAGTCAGTAGTTGCTTTGTCAATTACCTGCTAATATTTTGTGGATACTGGTGAGAGGCTAGGAAAGGATCCCTCCCTGAGCCTCATTCTTGAAGCTGAGCAGCACATTATGGTCACGATAGAGGCTTTTATGTGGGACACACACGTGGCTTTGTAAAGACTAGCTGACCCATTGTTGCTGTTCCTTTGCTTTTGAAAAGGAAGGCTAATAGAAAAGGAGTACCTGGCGGCGAAGCCACCATGGGCTGGAATTTATTGAAGATATAGTCATTCTATTAGTGTTCCAAAATTTGCCTATTGAAGAGGAAATAAAAGAAAAGGCAGATTTATCCTTCCGTGCCTCACGCTGCCCTTGAGGTATACATCTTTTGCAAGCTGCAGGTGTTTTCTCTAACTGAAACATTTCAATGCATTCCCTTTATATCTGGAATAGTTGAATTAATGCAGGTGCTAAGGGCAAGCAGGGCCCAGGCTGCATGCCATGAGTCCCAGCCTCTTCCAGTGTGTGTCACTCTATACAAACATCACGTCATTGGTTGAATGTCAAGTGTATTAACAGGTCAGATCTGGGCACAGTTACCTTGTAGCATCGTAGCGTTCAGAGAATGCTAGAGAATGGAATGCCATTCTAGTCCAGCATCTTGCTGACAATTAAAATAGGAAGGTTTGCATCCTTCCTAGCCATAGGGTTATCTTTCAACAGCTTTAAAGTCTTAACAGGACAACAATGTCTTGTCTGGACCTTGTCTACAGAATTCTTGAAGCAGACCAGCCTCAGATAAAGATGTGTTTAGCCAGATTCATATGTACATGACCAAGCAATGATGAATAGCTCTTTAATAGAGCATGAAATGACTTCAATCTTAAAGCTCAGTGTAGATCTGAAGTCTTTCCTGCCTGGCCCTGCCTGTGCTCCATCCTGCAAACTGTACTGGGAGAAGTCTCAGGGGTCAGAAACTGAGAAGAGGTAGGATCCCGCCCCACTGCTGCATTACATATAACCTGCTCTTTAATTTTTCCTTTGGAGCGTGGACTACAGATGGAATGAAATAATTATTTGCACAATTACTTTTTCTTTTCAAAGTCACACTCTTCCACATAATACTAGTTGGAAAGGCAAATTCAATGAAAGAAGCAGTCAATAGGAAACTATTGTGTGTACCCCCAGCTAAAGAGAACAGCAAGGGACTTCACTGGTTGTCTAGTGGTTAAGACTCTGAGCTTCCAATGCAGAGGGTATGGGTTTGATCCACAGTCAGGGAACTAAGATCCCACAAGCTATGTGGTTAAAAAATAAGAGAGAGAGAATAGCCAGCACTCATCTCCAGTAGCTGTCTCCACGCAAGACATGGGCCCCTAATTAATTCCTCTTTCATATTTCAATGGGAAAAAAAGGAGATGCTGTTTTAACGTGCAACATTCTGGTATTTAAATGTTGGTGATTAATTTAATCAAAGAATACACAATGTGGCAGGCAATTGCCCTGTTCTGTCAAACTTTGCAGAAGATGAATGCCAGTCTTACTATTTGTCTCCTAGGTCAAAAGAGGAAAAAGCCACTGGATCCCCAGACATTAGCCAGATCACAGAAAAGAGGTTCAATCTGCATTTATTCAGTGGATGAATCTGACAAATTACAAACCATCATGCAAAGAGTTGGCATCCTTGGCCAGAGAATGCTATTTACTTTAGCCAAAAAATGTGGGAAATGTTGTTGATTTCTAATATGACTTGCTTATAGTTATTTCTAGGTTCCTTTGAGTTTTGTTTTCAGTTTCTTATTATGGGACAAGGGTATATGGTTTTGGATGGAGTATCATGACAGAAAGGATAATTCAGTTTTCAAAACCCACCCAAGGGGAGAGAGTACTGTACTCTCTCTGAAGAGTACTCTGGAGAGTTCTTTGCCAATCTTTGCCATTTCAAGGTTAGAGAAAAAGTGTTGTGGACTTATTTGGGTTCCCATTTCTTTGGAAGGAATGATGCTGAAGCTGAAGCTCCAGTACTTTGGCCACCTCATGAGAAGAGTTGACTCGTTGGAAAAGACTCTGATGCTGGGAGGGATTGGGGGCAGGAGGAGAAGGGGACGACTGAGGATGAGATGGCTGGATGGCGTCACTGACTCCATGGGCGTGGGCCTGGGTGAACTCTGGGAGTTGGTGATGGACAGGGAGGCCTGGCGTGCTGCGATTCATGGGGTCACAAAGAGTCGGACACGACTGAGTGACTGAACTGAACTGAGCTGATTCATCAGACATTTACTAAGAAGTTTTTGAAAGAACCTTTCATTTATGCTTTCTCACGGATGAGTGTAGTATGAATCAAGAGCGGCACACAAACGACATTGAAGGAGCAAGAATGTCATTGACATCATTAGTGTAAATGTCAGTGCTTTCGTCCTGTGGCATGCCATTTATTTTTCAGAAAAGGAGATCAGAGGAATGGTAAACACACACACACTCACACACACACACCCGAAGCCCAGCAATGGTGCTATGGTGTGAATCCATCAATGACACACTCCCTAAGAGGTTCTCCTGGAAGACACAGAGGATGGCTGCCCTCTCTAGCCATTGCCACCCCTCTCCCACTCTCAGCCCAAACCCAGACCTGGTTTTGCAAAGGGACTGCTTCACTAGCCTGCTTCCATGTCATCATCCCTCTGTCTCCTGTGAATTCCATGCCAACAGAGACAAATGGTCCAGCCCGCTCATCTTAGCATCTTCCGTAACGTTTGCCAACCCAGAAATGGTTTTGAACCTATAACCTGATGTGGTGGCATCACCCTTATTCTCTCACTCTTATCCTTCTGCTGCTGTGTTTTTAAAAATATTTGTTTTATTTATTTTTTGAATTTTGGCTGTTGCTGGGTCTTAGTTATGGCACTTGGAATCTTCGGTCTTCACTGTGGCATGCAGAATCTTTAGTTGCAGCACGTGGGATCTAGTTCCCTGACCAGGGATGGAACCCAGACCTCCTGAATTGGAAGCGTGGAGTCTCAACCACTGGAAAGTCCTTCCACTGCTCTGGTTTCAGGCTTCTGATCCAAAATCTTGTCACTGTGGCTCTGATTCTTCAGAGGCTCCTGAGTGAAAACTGGAGCTGGTGGTGGTGGACTCAGGGAGTAAACCACAGAAGATGCTTCTTCCTCTCTTTCTCCATCCCTCCCTCTCTCTCAGAAAGCATCCAGTTCCTGACACCTGACTGTACCTTGTTGGCTCTGCAACCTTGGGCTGGCCTCTCTGAACTTCTACTTCCACACCAAATCATGGGGACCGTTCTGTCCACCTTGAAGTGTGGCTGGGAATTTATAAAGGTGATAAGAAGGGATGACCACACATTCAATCATCAAAGGAATATTTACTGATGGTTGACTGTACAAAGTGTGGGGAGAGTGAAATATAGGGTTTTTTCCCCCTATTCCACTTATTTGAGGAACACCTTCATGATTTGGGGATCTCTGACCCCCAGTTTGTGGGGAGACCATTGGTTTCAGTTCAGTTCAGTCTGACTGTTTAGAGCTTCTCCATCTTTGGCTGCAAAGAATATAATCAATCTGATTTTGGTATTGACCATTTGGTGATGTCCAGGTGTAGAGTCTTCTCTTGTGTTGTTGGAAGAGAGTGTTTGCTCTGACCAGTGCATTCTCCTGGCAAAACTCTATTAGCCTTTGCCCTGCTTCATTCTGTACTCCAAGGCCAAATTTGCCTGTTACTCCAGGTGTTTCTTGACTTCCTACTTTTGCATTCCAGTCCCTTACAATGAAAAAGACATCTTTTTTTGGGTGTTAGTTCTAGAAGGTCTTGTAGGTCTTCATAGAACCGTTCAACTTCAGCTTCTTCAGCATTATGCTTGGGGCATAGACTTGGATTCCTGTGACATTGAATAGTTTACCTGCATTGCATGGTGGATTTTTAACCACTGGACCACCAGGGATGTCCTTATATCCTTTTCTAAAAGGAGCTTAGGCTTAAATTACACCATCAACATGTCCTGACATGGTCAAAATAATTCGGTTGTATTTGGACTCATTCATAGATGACAAAGAAAGGGTTAAAATATTGGGGGATTTGTTCCTTCTAAATCAATAGCATATCAAAAAGGCAATTCTCAAAAGAAGAGATGAAAAAATTCTTAATATGCACATGAATAAAAATTCATCATTGACCAAAGAATCAATAAAAATAAATGAAAGAATAATGAAAAGTTTTTACTTTCAGTCGTGGAAAGTTAGGTAATTCTAGGATCATTCTAAGGTAATGAACCTTCCCCGTGAGGACCACAAAAAGAGTGAATGCAAATAACAACCAATGGGTTTATTAATAAAGAATTCTCAGGCTTGGATCTAGAGTTTTATAGAGATCTGGGGTGGCAGTCTATGATTCTGAGAGCTCCTCACCTCTCTGGAGTCCAGTTTCAGAGGAATTATTGGATATACTGGGACCTGAGAATCTTGTTTCACAGCTGGGTGATGAGGGGGAAGAGGAATCGGGTTTGGGAGTGACTGGACGGTGGCTTGATGGTTCCCTCCACACTATACTTGGGTCAAGAGGGCGCACTGTAGGAGGAAATGTGCCCCAGAGTGAGCTTTTCCTTCTCAGTGATGGCATCTCAGGCCCAAGCCCCTTTCATTAATTCTTCCTTTTTCTAGATAGTGTCAAGTAGAAACCGATCTAGACTTAGGTAAGGAGAGACTTTATGCAAAATGATTATGAAATAGGGGAGAGGGACCGCTGTAATAGAGGAAAAAACTATTGTAATAGGGAGAACATTCCAATTTGAGATCAGCAAGCCTCTCAAAGTGCAGGCAGAAAGGGGGCTTTTCTTTCATGGGAGAAGTCTACAAGGCTAGGAAGAACCTGGTTTCAGAATGAAATAAGCCCAGATTATTGATCAGACAATTGATCAAGACTGCTTTTCAAAGGGGGAAAAAAAAAAAGAAATAATGATCACCTTTTCAAGAACTGGAGGAGAATAGAAACAGCAATGAGCATGCTGTAATGCTTTATAATTTACAAACCGATGTTATATATTACATCAGTCTTGAACTTCGTAACGAGACTGTTTCAGTTAAATATTTAGAAATGTTTATAAATGAAGAAATTGAACTATGGAGAGTTTCTCTGACTAATGCTAAGACTCACATAATTTGGAAATATTGAGGTAAAATTAGCATAGCACAAAATTAACCATTTTAAAGGGGATAATTCAGTGGCATTAAACACATTCATGAGGATGTGCAACCATCACCTCTCTTGGGTCTTTTAAAAAATTAATTAATTTTTGGCTGTGTTGGATCTTCATTGCTGTGTTCTTTTTTCTCTAGTTGGGACAAGCGTGGGCTACTCTCTAGTTGCAATGTTTGGGCTTCTCATTGTGGTGGCTTCTCTTATTGCAGAGCACAGGCTCTGAGCTCAGGCTCAGTAGTTGGGGTGCATGGGCTTAGTTGGATCAAACCCATGTCCCCTGCATTGGCAGGCAGATTCTTATCCACTGTAACACTAGGGAAGTCCTTCTATTGAGTTCTGAAATGTTCTCACCAGCGTCTAAGAAAGCCCTGTACACATCAAACAGTCGTTTCCTCACTCTTCTCCCATCTCTGTAAACCAACAGACCACTTTCTGTCTCAAAGTGGCGGTGGTGGTTTAGTCGCTAAGTCGCGTCCGACTCTTGCGACCCTGAGGACTGTAGCCCGCCACGCTCCTCTGTCCATGGGATTTCCCAGGCAAGAATACTGGGGTGGGTTGCCCTTTCCTTCTCTAGGGGATCTCCCTGACCCAGAATCTGAGCCCATGTCCCCTGCACGGTACCACTTATAGATTCGCATCTGACAGCATCCATCACCAGGGGGCGCTAAAGGTAAAAAGACTCCCGTGGACAGAGGAGCCTGACGGGCTACAGTCCCGGGGATTGCAAAGAGTCAGATACGACTGAGGTGACGGGGTCGCTGAGGGTCGGACACGACTGAGCGACTTCACTTTCACTTTTCACTTTCATGCATTGGAGAAGGAAATGGAAACCCACTCCAGTGTTCTTGCCTGGAGAGTCCCAGCGATGGGGGAGCCTGGTGGGCTGCCGTCTATGGGGTCGCACAGAGTCGGACACGACTGAAGCAACTTAGCAGCAGCAGCAGCAGCAGCAGCAGCAGCACTCACTCACTCCTGCTTTGTAGGCAGATTCGTTATCGTCTGAGCTATAAGGCAATCTATCTCAACGGGTTTGCCTATTCTAGGCTTTCCATATAAACGGAATCATACAATATGTGGTCTTTTGTATCTGAATTCTTTCAGATCGTGCTCAGAAACAGCACCGTGTTTCTGAGGTTTACCCATGTTGTAGCAAGTGTTAAGTGCTTCATTCCTTTTTTTTTTTAATTCCCTGACCAGGAATTGAGCCCGGGGCCCTGGGCAGTAAAATTGGAGTCCTAACCACTGGACCTCCAGGGAACTCCCAGTGTGTCATTCCTTTCCGTGGCTGATTCCGACCCTCTCCCGTCTTCCTCACGTCGCGGGGTCTTCCGGCTGGCGCCTATCCCCCCTGCTCCAGGCACGCCTGGCTCCTTGTAGTGCTCGCTCACCTATGGTTGGTCCCTGGTGGCTCAGAGGTTAAAGTGTCTCCCTGGAATGCAGGAGACCAGGGTTCGATCCTTGGGTCAGGATCCCCTGGAGAAGGAAATGGCAACCCACTCCAGTACTCTTGCCTGGAGAATCCCATGGAGGGAGGAGCCTGTTAGGCTACAGTCCATGGGGTCGCAAAGCGACACAACTGAGCGACTTCACTTTCTTTATGAATATAACCCATTTTGTTTATCCAGTCAACTTTTGATGGACATTTGGGTTGCTTCCATCTTTTGGCCACTGTGGAGAAGTACTACCAATGACTTACTGTGTAATTTTACTTTTTAAAAATATTTCATTATTTAGCTATATCTGGGCTTATTTGCTGAGAAGGCAATGGCACCCCACTCCAGTACTCTTGCCTGGAAAATCCCATGGATGGAGGAGTCTGGTAGGCTGCAGTCCATGCTAAGGGTCAGACACATCTGAGCGACTTCACTTTCACTTTTCACTTTCATGCACTGGAGAAGGAAATGGCAACCCACTCCAGTGTTCTTGCCTGGAGAATCCCAGGGACGGGGGAGCCTGGTGGGCTGCTGTCTATGGGGTCGCACGGAGTCGGACACGACTGAAGTGACTTAGCAGCAGCAGGGCTTATTTGCAGCCTTTGGGATCTTTAGTTGGGGCATGTGGGATCTAGTTCCCCTACCAGGGATTAACGCTGGGCCCCCTGCATTGGGAACATGGAGGCTTAGCCATTGGACCACCAGTTTACATTGTGATTTTAACTTATGTCTTTTTAGAAAATTCATGGAGATGATTTAACACTTAGCATCAGAGCATAAGATCTCGATTTACTCTTCTCCTTTTTTGATTCAGCAATATGCTTGGAGTGCTTGGTGGGGAGCAAGTTCTAGTCACTGGGACACAACATTGAATAAAACAACTCCCATGTCTAGGGGCACCATCTAGTGACTTAGATGGTAAACACAGTTGGTCCACAGAGACATACCACCTGATGCTAAGGGCTGGGAGGAAGCTGGGTAACGGGGTAAGACATGCCATGGATCAAGAATGGGTGGCCATCTCACACTGAAACTTTCAAAGAAGGTTCTCTTGCAAGATGACATTTGAGCAGATACTTTGTGGAAATGAGAGTGGGAGCATTTCAAGGGAAGAGTTCTTTAGGCAACATTAAACCCAGATTCAAATCCCGGCTTTGCCAAATTGCAGCTGCATTGCCTTGAGCAAGTGATGGGCTCTTTGAGGTTCAGTTTTCTCTGTTGTATCGTGGGATAAAATAATACCTGTCTCAAGGTTGTCTTCTCAGTACCTTAAGCATGCTGTAAACCGCTCTGCTTTTTAGCAGTTTGTTGTTTCGATGCAGAGGGCTCCCCACGGTACATTTAAGAATCTGGCAAATGCTTTGAGAACAAAATTGGAGGGTGGCATTTACTTCTTGGGGCTTCTTTTCTGTTCAGGATCATGGCCACTCAAGTCCTGGCTCTTTTTTTTTTTTTTTGGCAACTGTGAATGTAATCTTTGCCTCTCCATGCGTGTGGGATTGCTAAAAGCTCTGCTGGATTCTTTTGATATTTATTTCAAAATATGCTCTCAAAATACACGAAACCTGATGGAACCAAAACCAGTTTAGCAACTACTTCTCCAGGCAAGGATGCGAGAAGATTGAAAAGAGTTGCCAATTTCAGGTAATCCAACACAGCAGTGGAATTCTATATATATCATCGCACTTACAATATTTAACAGTTTTTATGAGAAGGATTATCTTTTTCTTTCACTCTTAAAACTTTTTCCAGATTTTACCTTAAATTGAGAAGCTGGAAAATCACGTCTAGGTTAAGGAAAACCAGTCTTTCCTGCTCAGATAGACATTAAAGAACTCCTTTAATCTCCTGAGCCACAGAAGTTGCATGAACAAAGATGCTTGGGAATATCCACCCTGCAAAGAATTGAGGAGAGTAAAGGTAGACATAGAAAAAAATCTGGTGCAATTGTTTCCTATAACCTGCTCTTGGGTCATTTCAAATACTCACCATCCTGCTCAACACTTTTTTTTTTTTTTAAGATTTATTTATTTTTTCTGGAGAAGGAAATAGCAACCCACTCCAATATTCTTGCCTGGAAAATCCCAGGGAAAGAGGAGCCTGCCGGACTACAGTCTGTGGAATCGCAGAGTCGGACACGACTGACAACTGAGCAATTTTTTGGCTGTGTTGAATCTTCATTGCTATGCACGGGTTTTCTCTAGTTGTGGCAAGTGGGGGTTACTCTTCCTTGAGGTGCATGGGTTTCTCATTGCAGTGGCTTCTCTTGCTGCAGAACACAGGCTCTAGGTACACAGGCTTCCTTAGCTGCATTGTGTGGGCTCAGTAGTTGTGGCTCACGGGCTCTAGAGTGCTGCCTTAGTTGCTCTGAGGAATGTGGGATCTTCCTGGACCAGAGATTGAACCGGTGTCCCTTGTGTTGCAAGGCAGAATTTTAACCACGGGGTCACCAGGGAAGCGCTTGACACTTCTTTATTTTGCTTTCTCTGTACCCATCTGCCTCTCAGTGCTGCCAACATATCTTTTATCAAGTTGGTGGGGGCAGTGATGGTGTTTGCAAATTGCCTCCCAAATGGCCACAGTGAATAGGAAATCACTCAGAGAGTGATGTTTGCAAGATAAAGGCTGCCCCCTGGTCTCCTGGCATGATGGATGGTTCTTGGCTGTTTGTGTGTGTGCCTGTTTGGTGGAGGGGTGAGTTTCAATGGTTCCCTTATGTAATTTTGTCATTTGGAAGAGTGTGGCTGCCTCTGATAACAGATATTAAACCTTAGTGGTTTTGATATAGGACTCAAATGGGGATGTTTGTTTTACAAGCCATCATAACCCTGAGTCCCCAGTCCTTATTCCCTTGCTGTGCTGAATGTTGATGTCAACCACTATTTCATTCTCCAACAATGGGCTCTTTGCTATCCAAGGCCATTATGGAAGGTATTGGAACTGGTGAATTTCATGAAAGCGGGCATCTGTGGAGTAAGGATGACTGAAATTGATGATGAGGAGAATAAGGTGGCCAGGCCAGCAGATGGCTGGCTGGATGAGAGGGTTGCCATTCAATGCTGGCCTCCATCACTTATGAGACAGTGAACCTGTATGTTTCTCAGCCTTCTATCTGTGCAACAAAGTGCCAGTAATACCAATGGCAGAGCATTGTTGGAAGTATTTGGTGAGAAAATGCATCCAAAGTTCAGTGCTTGGCCTAATCCACACTGACCTCTCTCTTCAGAGAGGTCATGCCATGCCAGCAACAAATCTGTCTTCTGTCATTGATCTATTGATGTCACTTGATCAAACCAGATTTACTTGCTGTATTCTTTCTATGTACAAGGCAAGTTCTAAAAGCACTAATGATTTGAGAAATGCATTCCAGTATGATAAAATGTAAATAATTTTTAATGTGTTTGCTCTGGCGGATAAGAGTTCATTAACAATCAAGAAGCCCTGAGGTTTCCAATCTCCCAAGTGGTCCCCTAGCCAAAAAATACAAACTCTTCCCTTAAAACACAATGTGACTGGTGCCTCCAGAGTTATAGAACTGAGTGGTGACCTCACTGGGTCTACAGTTCAGAATTCTTTCTGCTATTCCGAACCTTCCTGAGCATGGAAGGAGTGGTGGAAGTCCAGGGAAAGTAGACAGGTATCCTCATTTCTGCTGTTTGCTGCCCTTTTTCCACCCAACATCTGGTCCATCTGGGATACAGAGATGGGAGTAGGCAATCTACAAGTGGCTTTGCAGACAAATTCCATTATGGATTTTGGCACCCGCAGCCGTCATCTCCCTGTTTCTTAAATTCAGCAAAAAGAGATTTTATTGCTCTAACCTTGGGACATCTTGGAATATAGAAAGCAGGTGATGCCCCCAAACCAGCTGTGATTTGGATAAGAAACAAATGAGACAAAGTCACTTTATCTTCGACTCAAAAAATAGACATAAAAATACACAATCGCAGGTGCTGGGTTTCTAGGCTCTTCCCAGTTGCCTGGAAGCCAATTTTTTAGCTGAAAGGCTCAGGCCAGTGCTATGTAAGTTTGCCAGGAAGGAAGGCACAAAGCCAGGCAAATATTGTGGTTGTCTCCATTTCCCCCCTAAAATATTATGTAAATTTAATGTGCTTGCCAATGGCTCCTTGGCTCTGGGTGTCCGTGAGGTCTGCCATATTGCCCCCTGGGTCCAGGGGTTTTCCTGGTAAGAACATGACAGATCCTAGAATTAAACTGGATCAGTTTGAAGCTCTTCCTTCCACCAGCCCATGTCACTGCCTGGGGCCTCGTTTGCTTTTTTTTTTTTTTTAGAGTTTTATTTATTTTGGCGTGTGCCAGGTGGCATGTGGGATCTTAGTTCCCTGACCAGGGACTGAACCCATGCTCCCAGGAGTGGAAGCATGAAGTCTTAGCCACTGCACCGTCAAGGAAGTCTTTCCAGCAACTTCAAATGCATTCCTATCTCTCTGATAACTATATGCTCCATTTTGAATTTCCAAAACTGAGATTTCTTTATCCATTGACTCCTCAGCATGAGTTTTATTTCTGAACCCCTGGAAAACAAAAACAAAACTGAAACTATTGTTTCTTTACTGTCCACTTCAGCTAGGTCTCTCTGAATCCTGTTATGCTGGTGACAGCAACGTTGTCCCAAGCAGGAGCAAATGAGCAGAAGTAGAGCATAGAAGGAAGATTTGGAGAATGTCTGAGTTGATGCTTCTCACTGATGCTCTAGCAGAAAGTAGCATGAGTCTCATGGTTATCAAAGGGCCCTGTCATCAATAGACACTTCAACCAAGTAATTCATGACCAACAAAGCTTCAAAAACACTAAAAACCTTACTTAAAATTTTTTGTTCAATTTTTTTTCAAAGAAGATTACTATGGGAATTTCCCCAGGAGTCCAATGGTTAAGACTCCACACCTTCACTGCTATGGGCCTGAGTTTGATCCTCAGTTGGGGTACTAAGATGCCACAAGCTGTGTGGTGTGGCCAAAAAATAAACAAAACAAAACCCTGAAAAGATTACTATTACCAGGGAAAATGAAAAATAGAGTCTTGAAAAAAAAAATCGGTCTGTCTACTTATCTATCAATAAGGTGGGTGGTGCTTAGTCGTGTCCAACTCTTTGTGACCCCATGGACTCTAGCCCACCAGGCTCCTCTGTCCATGGCATTTTCCAGACATGAATAATGGAGTGGGTTGCCATTTCCTTCTTCAGGGGATCTTCCGAACCCAGGGATTGAACCTATATCTCTTATGTCTCCTGCATTGGTAGGCAGGTTCTTTACCACTAACGCCACCTGGGAAGCATCTCTAAGGTAGATAACAATATTATCCCCATTTTGCAGATGAGGAAACAGAAGCAGTGCCTGGGCTTGCCAAGGTGTTCTTAGGAAAGTTTCAGAGCCAGGTCTCAGTTCAGGCAGGCTGATGCCAGAATTTCTGCCATTAACATGGTAAGCAGTTGCTAAGCTGCTGTAAGTGAAGTCACTCAGTCATGTCTGACTTTTTGCAACCCCATGGACTGTAGCCTGCCAGGTTCCTCCATCCATGAGATTTTCCAGGCAAGAATATTAGAGTGGATTGCCATTTCCTTCTCCAGATCTTCCTGACCTGGCGATTGAACCTGGATCTCCCACATTGTAGGTAGACGCTTTACCATCTGAGCCACCAGGGAAGTCCACAGGAAGGCTGCTGTGGGCATCCTCAAATGGGTTTTATTTATTTTTTGAAAGAAGACTTGGTGGAAAAAAAAATGTGATAGAATCAACACATGGGCTCCTACTAGGCATGTCAGTGTGGAAACCATGCCCATGTAAAACTTTAGAATCAGGCAGTGGAAATTAAAATGCCAGGACTGGGAGCTCCCTAGTGGCCTAGTGGTTAGGACTCTGTAGATCTCCCACATTGTAGGTAGACGCTTTACCATCTGAGCCACCAGGGAAGTCCACAGGAAGGCTGCTGTGGGCATCCTCAAATGGGCTTTATTTATTTTTTGAAAGAAGACTTGGTGGAAAAAAAAATGTGATAGAATCAACACATGGGCTCCTACTAGGCATGTCAGTGTGGAAACCATGCCCATGTAAAACTTTAGAATCAGGCAGTGGAAATTAAAATGCCAGGACTGGGAGCTCCCTAGTGGCCTAGTGGTTAGGACTCTGTGCCTTCACTGCTGTGGCCCAGGTTCCATCCCTGGTTGGGGAACTGAGATCCTGCAAGCCACACCGGGTGACCAAAAGTAGATAAACTGCTAAATAAAATGCCAGGGCCAGGGAGGTGCAGGGAAGTTGGCTAAACATCAGAGAGAAAAAAATGGACAACCTCTCTCTTAGTATCCTCATGTTGATGGGTGGTCCTTGGAAAGACAGACATTCTGATTATTTCACAAGATTCCAGAAATCTGGAATGTGATTTAAAATCTCTCTGTTTTTATATACTGGCAACAAATTTAACTTAGTTTTTAACACTGTGCAGGTCAATCTTGGAAAAAACAAGGGAGGCTCAGAACAGACCTTTGAGAAGCAAAGTAGCCCGCAGATAGCAGGGTAAGACCTCCAGCATTGAATTTGTTTCGAGATTTGGGCTGCAGGGAATTGTTTCAGACCAGTGGTCTGGATGCTGTGAGCACAGCTGGGTGGGCCTGGGGCTGTGGGTTCTCAGTGGTTTCCTCCTATCTTAAGGCCATAGGGACCGGCTCTTGCTACTTAAGACAAAAACTTCACGTCTGAGCCCAGAGGAGAGGAAGAATGAACTTGCATAATTGATCATAAGGCACAGAGCCCAAAGCTTCCCAGCATATTAAAGGCATTATCAGCTGAAGCCGGATGGATATCTTTCTACCCTCCGCTAATGTCTCAGCTCTGTGAGGAATTTAAAACTCAGCTTTGCATTAACAAATTTAAGAAGGAAAACGGCGATAGGAGAAAAGTCAGTATAAACCTTTCTCCTGAGAAATCCTGGAGGCCACGATCCTGTAATGATGTGGGAGACCTGGTTCCCATGAAGCTAATGAGACAGAGTCCATGAATACACAAGTTGTATGTGTACTGGGTTAAGGGTATTTTTAATGTTTCATGTGATGTCTGGTCATCCTAAATAGACTCACAAAGTTTGTTTAGGGATAAAATGAGAAGAAAACCACATTCTACTTGAAGATCCATTGATCTTCTGTGAACAGAAACGAGGCCAGCAAAAAATACGTATATAAAGCAAAATCATCAAATGGAAAAAACCTATGGAAGGATCTGCAAGAAACTGGGTTCAAGATTCCAAAGTCCCCTTCCCAGGGAGTTGCACAGAATGTCTTTAATTCCACCAGTCTCAATTTATGACAACATTAGTGAGATGTTGACTACTAGCCAGTTTATTAGAGACTCAACAACCAGGATGTTTATTGAGAGCTGTTCATACCTTCTGCCTGGTACATACCAAAATTTCAGACTCCTAGAAGGAAAGCAGTGTTCAGTATGAACCATATGATTTAGGGACATCCCTGGTGGTCCAGTGGTTAAAACTCTGTGCTTCCTGTGCTGGAGGCACAGGTTTGATCCCTAGTCAGGGAACTAAGATCCCACATGCTGGGTGGCCAAAAGAAAGAAATCATACGATTTGTAGTTTAGGCAGAGGGAAAAACCTTTACAAGGGCTCCTAAGCAGTGTGGTCCTGGATCTGCTGTTTTTTGGTTTTTACACAGCGCAACCCTAGTAGTTGCGCTGGGCCTTACATCATCTTAGAGAGATAAAGAAAATGTTGGTGAATATTTATACAGCTGCTGCTGCTAAGTTGCTTCAGTCGTATTTGACTCTGTGCGACCCCATAGACAGTAGCCCACCAGGCTCCTCTGTCCCTGGGATTCTCCAGGCAAGAATACTGGAGTGGATTGCCGTTCCTTCTCCAATGCATGCATGCATGCATACAAAGTTGCTTCAGTCATGTTCAACTCTGTGTGACCCTATGGACAGCAGCCCACCAGGCTTCCCTGTCCGTGGGATTCTCTAGGCAAGAATACTGGAGTGGGTTGCCATTTCCTTCTCCATACAGCAGCTACCATAAAATTCAGATTATAGGTATACCTGGTCCATATCCCATCAACATAAAATCAAGTTGTTCCCTACAGCTACTTGCTCAAGAGGGCAAATACATTCTTTGAATACTAAAAAGTTTTAATATTGATAGTTCTGCTGATCTATATTATTGAGATCATAAGTGTGGGTGGGAGAAAAGTGCATTTGTTAAAAAGATTGCTGTAGAAAAATGGGATAGGAGTTTGATCATTAACCTATTCTGTCTCTTCCTGACTTGATTCTAAAACTTCACTACTACATAAATGACCTGCCTTTACTCTGTGGCTCAGCTGGTAAAGAATCTGCCTGCAATGTGGGAGACCTGGGTTCGACTTCTGGGTTGGGGAGATCCCCCTGAAAAAGGAAAAGTTACCCACTCCAGTATTCTGGCCTAGAGAATTCCATGGACTGTACAGTCCATGGGGTCACAAAAAGTCAGACAGAACTGAGCAACTTTCACTTCACTTTAACCAGAAGAAGCGAGTCTCCTTTGTCCTGGATTTTTTTCCTTGTCATGTACTTAGTTGCTCAGTCATGTCCAACTCTTTTATGACCCTATGGACTGTAGCATGCCATGCCCCTCTATCCACGGGATTTTTCAGGCAAGAATATTGGAATGGGTTGCCATTTCCTCCTCCAAGGGATCTTCCTGGCCCAGGGATTGAAACCACATCATCTCCTGCATTGTAGGCAGATTCTTCACCCTGTGAGCCATTGGAGAAACCCTCCTTTTTACAGACCTGTGTGTAAATTCTTGTGATGCTGACAGATTCATTTCTAAAAACCAGTGCAAATTAGCACCTCCCTCTGGCCACCTCTTTTACACAAAGAAACATGTATCTTCCTTCATCAGCAAGTTTTCACATCACTAACATCACTGTCAGCTCAGGAGAACCTTGTAGGCACAGAAATGCTTTAAAGGTTAAGGAGAAACCTCCCAAGGAGGATCCAGGGCAGATATGCTCAAGCAGATATGCTCTTCCTTGGTGAGTCTTGCACAACATGGTGCCCTGGAAAGAACAAAGTCCAAGAGACGGGATTAGTTGTAAAAGATTTTCTTACCTAGAGGGAAACTGGATACCATGTTACATTTTTCTCCCTCCATTTTAGTGTATGCCCTGTGCTTATTAAGAGGCCACAGATAAACCATTCATTCACTCCCACAGGATCTTTTATGCATCATGAATATCGCTGAGCAACCCTCCCTGCCATCTTCCCTTGTGCTTCCTCCAGCCAAGGACACTGGGAAGTACTGCAGGAGGTGAGAGTTTAAGAACATTCCGTTCAGTTCAGTTCAGTTGCTCAGTCGTGTCCAACTCTTTGCGATCCCCTGAATTGCAGCATGCCAGGCTTCCCTGTCCATTACCAACTCCCGGAGTTCACTCAGACTCACGTGCATGGAGTTGGTGATGCCATCCAGCCATCTCATCCTCTATAGTCCCCTTCTCCTCCTGCCCCAAGTCCCTCCCAGCATCAGGATCCTTTCCAATGACTCAACTTTTCACATGAGATGGCCGAAGTATTAGAGTTTCAGCCTCAGCATCAGTCCTTCCAATGAACACCCAGGACTGAACTCCTTTAGGATGGACTGGTTGGATCTCCTTGCAGTCCAAGGGACTCTCAAGAGTCTTCTCCAACACCACAGCTCAAAAGCATCAATTCTTCAGCACTCAGCCTTCTTCACAGTCCAACTGTCACATCCATACATGACCACAGGAAAAACCATAGC